>JABXWE010023048.1:0-28047 GCA_014611495.1 Limonius californicus
AATCTACGACACAAAAATACCTCCAGAGAAAACAATCGTAGTAGCTTGAACAACGAACTACGTGTAACTGTCTTGTTTCCAAAAATCTCCCCTCAAACTTTTTAAACTTGGACTCGCCCAAAATTCAACAGGTCTACCAGCTTCGAAATATAAATACTAGACGCAAAACGGGTAGTCTAAAGATAGGCGTAAGGAACGTCACAAGTCGACACCCCGAATTAAGCATACGGAAGTCGGAAGGTGTATCTATGGCAAGAACCAAAGGAATGTGTCATGAACGCGTAACTGCATACTTCGAGCTACTAGAAAGAATTTTGACAGAAAATCAGTTATTCGATAAACCTTCTAACATTTTCAGTGTGGACGAAACGGGGCTACAGTTAAACAACAAAGTGGGCTACATTATCGCCACCAAAGGTTCTAAAAGCGTTCCTGCAATCACATCTGGCGAAAGGGGAGAAACTATTACGGTAATAGTGTGCTGTAATGCCGAAGGAACATTTATTCCTCCTACATGTATTTATAAGGGAAAGTATGAAAAACAACAATTTAAAACCTCTATGCCTCCCGGATCAAAGATCTACATGTCAGAGAAATCAGCTTATGTGAATGCAGATATTTATCTTAGATGGTTCAAAGATCAGTTCATGCCAAGAAAACCTTTGGGGAAGACATTGCTTATTCTCGACGGACACACGTCACACTGTAACTCGGTTGAAATGCTCGAGTATGCAGAACAAAATAATATAATTTTACTGTCTGCCCAGTCATACAACGCATTATCCACAGCCCTTCGACAGGGCATTTTTTAAATCTCTAAAGAACCATTATAACAATGCATGCCGGCTCTACATGAAAAAAATTTCAAGACTAAATTTTGGACAGCTTTTAAATGAAGCATGGACGAAGGCAGCAACAGTAAGCAATGCTGTATCTTCCTTTAGTTCTACAAGAATTGTACCGTTTAATCCACAAATTATTCTAGACTACGCATTTCTCAACTCTAATAATGATGAACCAGTTAACATTGTGCCAGCAGGACCTACAAGTAACCTATCAGAATATCCAGAGCGATCCGTTTCACCAGAACCAACAACTTTAGGGTCGATTAATGACAACAAGAAACCAAAACAAACACACCCACTTCCAGCAGGTAAGTCTTCAGAAAAGAAAAAGAAAACTCCAAGTAAACTGATACAATTGCTCCAGTTCCAAGCTGCTCCGGTCTTGCATCAGTTAGAAAGCGCGCCAGGAATGTGGCCCTTGAATTAACGGAAAATAGAAAATCGCAAAAGAGGAAAACATTAGCAAAACTTCAAAGAGGTACAAAAATGGGGAACCCTAAGAAAAAGTCCTTGCTGCGACAATGTCAAAAGAAACTACAATATTCCTCTTCATCCGAAAATGATCTGATAGATCCGGTTTTTGTAGAAAGTGATGATTCGGATCTGGCAAACGAGCAGGACGAATGTGCTGACTGCGGCGAAGAATACAGTAAAACCAAAAGGCAAGACGAATGGATAGGTACACTGTATACTTCGTAACAAATGGATGCATGAAGGGTGCACAAAATTTGAAAATATTTGTGATTTATGCGGAAAACATGCTCTCAAAAAAAAGAAGCCATAACATTTTGGTTTACATCTCATGTTTTGCTTATATTGTTATAGACCACCAGAATGTTTTGACATTATTTCCAATTTCTTAAGTAAATCCGAACTCTCTGATATTCAGGTTACTATGGTCTTAAATCTGCTCAATTTGTGCTTCCAACAAGACTTTTTCTCTTTTAATAAGAAAATGTTCACTCAAATCCCTATGGGTTCTTGTCTATCACCCTTAATGGCAGATATCTTTATGAATTACCTGGAAATTAAGAGAATCTTTAAACATCCTTGTTTACTACAACATTTCGCCTTTAGGAGACGTTATGTTGACGATATCTTTGTGATTTTTAAGGGTTCTAAAGACAACCTCAACCAATGTTTGGAAATAGAAGAATACAGGGAAAAAACGTGCAAAGTCAGTTTTTTTGCTGCAACGAGATAACTATGCCATCTTGTAGCTTAACTTATGTATTATTTTGTGTAATATTCATTCAGAGAGGAAACGTGAGTCCCGCAATATAAAGCCTTTTAACATCCCCATACAGCGAAAAAACGTGCACAGTCCATGCGGTACCGGGAAAGAAAGTGTTGAGTCAAGTTAAAACATTGATACCGGCAACTAAGTAAATCAAGTCAGTGTATTTTGTGACATTGTGAGTGCAGGAGAGTTGTTAGATACTGAGTATATTTGCAATTATGTCAAGTGATGATGGAACACAAGTGCCTGCAATTACATCGGCATCTAAAAAAAGGAAAAAAACAGGCCGATTACATGAGTAAATAGAAAATTGCGTCTACAAAGCTACGAAGCTGGTAGTGACTGCTAGTGCTTAAGATTGAAATGCTTTAATGTTGTTTCTTTAGCAGAAAGATCAGCAATAATTAAGGATTTCAACAGCATGAAATCCTGGAATTCGCAAAGTCTTTACCTTAGCGGTTTAATATCCATTACACCGGTTTTACAACGAAGATCCCGGTTACCTGAAGAAGAGAGCCGTTTTCGTGATGCGTCTTTTCAGTACAAAGATCGAGTTCTCAGAGATGGTTCTCCTGTAGACATACCTGTATGTTTGAAGGCATTTATCTCATTACACGGGTTGACTAGAAGAAGGATTGAAACCATTCACAAATCGTTAAAAGAGTGGTACTGCAGCAAAAGACGGAAGAGGTAGACATACATCCAGCCACCGAAAACTTTCCGAGTTATTTGAAAAATGTGTATGTGATCATATACGTTCATTCAAAGAAACTTTATCTACCGGAAGAACTAAACATTAAAAAAATGTATATTATGTACAAGGAAAAGTATAGCGACTATCCCGTTTCTTATGAGACATACCGAACTATGTTTAACACCAAGTTTAATACTGGTTTTGGGTACCCCCGATCTAATACATGCAGTAGCTGTGATGAATTTGTTGCCAAAATTGAAACACTGAATACCAAACTTTCTGAAAATTTAAATTTGGAGGAAAGAAATTCCATTAACGCAGAAATAAAGAAACTATCTACAGAAAATAGAGTTCACAAGTCAAAGGCAGAAGTATTTTATGTCAGAAAAGAGCAGCTCGTCAAAAATCTAGAAGATCACTAGATTTTGAAGCAATCTGTATGTATTACCAAAAAAATATTCCTGTAGCGAACATTTCCACTAACGAAGTGTACTATAAACGACAGTTGTCTTTCTTTTCATTTAATATACATAGGGTCAGCGATGCTGATTCCATTTTTTATACTTATACTGAAGAGATAGCCAACAAAGGTGCAAACGAAGTTTGTTCTTTTCTATTCGATTACATAACGACTCATCTTCCACATGAAGTTCAACATTTAACAATATTCTGCGACTCCTGTGGAGGCCAAAATAAGAATTTTACCCTGATTCGTTTCATTCATTACCTGGTAAATACTCTAAAAAGATTCCAAACAGTTAAAGTGGTGGGCCCCATAAAAGGCCATTCTTACATGGAGTGTGACAAGAACATGGGGACTAATTAACTGTAAAATACGGACTGAACTACCCAATGACTGGGTAAAGGTATTTAAAGAAGATGTAAACCTAGTCCGTTTAAAGTTGTAGAAGTTGACAACTGTAATAATGCAAAGTATTTAGACTAAAGTTAAGTCTACCAAAATTTTTTGAGTTTAGAACTTTAAAATGGCTTTAGCGAAAAGTTTTACTTAATGACTTTGCACGTTCTTTCCCTGTAGTCTTCAATTTTAAACGATTTACATCATAACATCAAATTCAGGGTAGAAATTGAAAATAATAATTGCTTAGGGGAAATGTGCCTGAGACGGCACACCGCCCGAGTTGACATAGTGGCTGTATTTTCAATACCAATTTGAATTTGGTGCTTGTTTCTGATAGAATGTGTTGTGGTAAATGGCTGATGACGTCTTGTGTAATTTAGTTACGATCGGTCAAGAAAAAGGGTTGTTTTTAAATATTTACAGTATTGAATAGTGGTAAGTTTTTTTTAAGACAATAAATCTTGTAGACAATTTTTTCTGCTTTATTTATTTAATTTTTGTTAACGGCACCACAATTAGCAAACATATCCCTACCTTTGCACGTGTTATGAAATTATTAAAATGTATGTAGAAAATATAGAGGCTATCTTCAATTCAAATCTACACTTCAGGGCTAGAGGGCATAGTTGGTCACAGTCTTAGTTGGCATAGCATGCCAACTCGAACCGACGAAAGTGAAAATAAAGTTGTTGTCTTTTTCAGATAAAAATTGTAGGAAAATATAAAAGAAAAAGCGATATGCATAATTGGGATGAGGCTAATATGGAGGCAGCAATCAATGCAATTCAGTCCAAACAAATGGGTTGGTTGCTTGCAGCGAAAACTTTTGGAGTTCCTTTTGGAACACTACGGCGTCGTTGCGGTTGTCAAGGCGGTAATAAAATCAGTAAAGGTTCAAAAAAGGCTACTTAGGAGGAAAAAGAACAACATTTGAACCGGAAGTAGAGAAACAAATAGTGGACCACATCCAAAATCTTGAAATACGTTTTTTTGGGATGAGCACTATTGATGTCAGAAGAATTGCGTATGAACTTGCGGTTCGAAACAAAATTCCTCATTTCTTCAATACAAAACAAAAAATGGCAGGGTGGGATTGGCTGAAAGGCTTTACCTAACGAAATCCGGAAATTACTTTAAGAAGCCCTGAAGCAACCTCAGCAGCCCGAGCACGTTCATTCAATAAACCCCAAATTCAAAAATACTTTGAACTTCTTGAAAGTGCTATGGAAGATATTAATTTTGATGCAGTAAGGATTTGGAATATGGACGAGAGTGGCTTGTCAACGGTTCCAACAAATAATTCCAAAATTTACGCTACTAAAGGGAGGAAGCAGGTTGGTACTCTAACCAGTGCAGAGCGTGGTCAGTATCTATCAATCATTTGTTGCATGAATGCTTCTGGTGCATTCCTTCCTCCAGCATTCATTTTTCCTCGGAAGAATATGAAAAAAGAATTAATTGACCACTATCCCCCAGGATCAGTTGGTTATGCAAAAGAGAATGGTTGGTCGAGTTCAGAGATACTTTTGAAATGGTTAACACATTTCGTTAATAGAGGAAGCCTACTGTATGTGAAAAGGTAATTCTGCTACTTGATGGACACAGTAGCCACAAGAGTTTAGATGCACAGATATACGCTAAAGACAATGGTGTTATTCTATTTTGTTTTCCACCACATTGTACGCACCGCGTACAACCCCTGGATGTCAGTTTTTTTGGTCCATTGTCAACGTATTTTAATCAGGAGTTGAACAACTGGCTAAAGCATCACCCCGGCAGAGTGGTAACCCATTTTCAAGTAGGTGAAGTATTTAACCGGGCTTACCAGAAAGCAGCTACAATAGCCAATGCCATAAAAGGATTCTCTACAACTGGAATTTTTCCATTAAATTCTAATATATTTCGTTCGTACCGGCGGAGGTAACCGATGTTGGTTCAAACTATTAATACAGCAACTGAAACTAAAGAAATGTCTGAACCAGCTGCAAATAGTTCCGGAACTTCAAAAAACGAAACAAATGATGAACCTAGCTCATCAAGTTCCACAAACGAAGGTCAACTTCAAGAAGGAACTAAGGATAATATTCTTTCGCCCAAATGTCTAAGTGTCAGACCTGTGGATATTTCGCCTCTTCCAAAAGCACCTGGTAAGGAAAATGCACCAAAACGAATCAAACGTGGAAAATATGGCGTTCTCAACAGCACCCTCGAGATTCAAATTTTGAAAAATATAGTTATCAAGAAGAAAGCTGCTACACTGAGGAAAGCAGCTACAGCAGCAAAGAAAAAATTAAAAATTTGCGAAGACGAAGATGAACCACAATTTGAAGATGCTGATGATGATTATCCAGCCTGCATTTATTGCAACGAATTGTATTCAAATTCGCCTAGAAAGGAATCATGGATACGATGCCAGAAATGTAGCAACTGGTGCCATTGTCATTGCGCAGATGTACTAAAATCACAAAAAATGTTTGTTTGTGAATTGTGCATTTAATATTATTTTATTCAATAAATATCATTGTTCCTAATTAATTGTTTTATTTATACCTATATGTTCACTATGGAAAATGCCATTCTAAATGGGGTATGCCATCTCAGACTGATAGTGCTAAAGAGATGGCATAGGCAACCCTATTTTTTAAACTCAAAATAAAAGAAAATCTTTGTTTTTATTCCTTCAAAAAATGCTAATTACTGTAGTAATATAGTGTATGTACAATCATAAGTATTTGTTTTTAACTTAGATTTAACTTTGAGGATGCAAAAAAGTATGCCATCTCAGGCACATCTCCCCTATCCTTCCTTGATATTCTTGTTTCCCAATAAAATAACAAACTGAAATTTAAGATATATAGAAAACCTATCACCACAGATCACGCTATTCCTTTTGATTCTTTTCAGCCTCTTTGTCACAAATTAACCTCTTATAGGTTTTATTTTCGCCTATTCTCTTTTCCGCTAAATGATGACAATTTCAATAATGAACTCAACATTATACACTATATTGCTTACAACAACGGTTATCCGTCGGATTTTACTAACAATTTATTTATGAAGGTGAAAAGAGCTTGCAGTATTAAACAATCCACTATTTTAGCTATCACTAAAAAAGACCCTCAGATTAAACACTACTCTTTACCCTTTTTTGGCCCTGTATCTTTAACAACATTTTTAAACATTTTCATATAAAAATTTCATTTTCAGTTCCTCTTAACCTAACAAATCTGCTAGTTCATAATAAGGACCAGATCGATCCTCTCTCGAAATCTGGGATATATAAAATTAATTGCAATAGTTGTCTGGCTTTTTATATTGGTCAAACAGGTAGATCCATAAATGTGAGGATTAACCGTTTCACTCCGGGAGACACAAAAATGTGCAAAACATAAATTTCCACACACACAGGAACGGCATATTTGCGCTAGCTCGTTTTTTGCATTCAGGGCAGGACCCACACATTGTCGCATGCATTATAATATGCATTTGTAAGTTCCTGACCACTGTAAAAATTTTGGACACTCTTGGTGGGGTTTCTGTGGTTTCAAATAGATTTACATAAACCAATACTGCAGTCATGTTTATGAATGCGTAGTAAGTGTGTTGTTCGGTGTTATCCGCGTTTTTCAAAGTTTTTGGTGGAAATGGCTGGGAAATATCTAACAGATGCCGAACTTGAAAGAATTTTAAATCAAAGTGACGACGGCGATGGTTTTTCTGCTGATGTATATTGAAATTGGCTCAGAGAGTGACAATTTCAGTGGAATTTCAGATGATGAAATTCCTTCAGCTGCAGAAGGTACTGTGGAAGAGAATAGTCATGATAAAAGTAAGTAGCTTAATTTTTCGAAAAAATGCAGGTAATTAACATTGCTTCTGTTTTCATATCTGTTTCTACTCACAATAAAAGAAGAAAGACGGGCGACCGGGTTGCTAACAGAAGTACATAACGTATTTCTTTTACAACAAATTACTGCAACTAACTTTGTCATAACAGCTTTCCCTGCCACTAAGCAAATAAAAACGACTACCGTTTTCGGTGGAACACTGACCTGACTTATAAACCACAAGCGCATCAATTTCAAGATGTAAATGCAGGATGCAATGCAAATGTTCCTGAGAACTCAAAAGCTTTGGAATGCTTTGAATTGTTCTTCTCCAAAGACTTTATTGCCGAAATTACACAGCAGTGTAATGTTTTTCACTCGCAAACAGCCGATCCTAATAGTATTAAAAAATCAAAAGCTAGGAGAGCTGTAGACACATCTGAAATGTACTGTTTTGTGGCAATCTCCCTCTTGATGGCGAAAGTAAAAAAATTACGTGGTTGCGACTATTGGTCTACAGATATATTGCTGGCAACGCCAATATTGGGACTAATATTTTCACGAGACCGTTACTTTTCTATTTTATCGTCACTGCATTTTGTGGACAATAATACTAATAATCAGTAGACAGACAAGCTATATAAAATTAGATGACTATTGAATCACCTAAAAACTGCATACCGAAAGGTATTTTCTCCATTTCAAAACATATGTGTGGATGAAAGTTTGATGCTGTTCAAAGGAAGGCTAAGCTTCAAACAATTCATTCCTTCGAAGCGCCACCGTTTTGGCATAAAGTTTTTTATTTTATGCGATACTGAGACTAGTTATATTCTAGATTTCATAATTTACTGTGGAACCGCTACCGAAATTCAAGAATTTGACAAGGAACTTGGTAAATATGGAAACATCATTTTGACGCTTATGGAGCCTTACCTAGACGTAGGGCACACGTTGTATACCGACAATTGGTATACTAGTCCCCTTTTATACAGTCGTCTCTACAACAAGCACACAAATGCTTGCGGAACCGTCAAGCAAAATAGGTTGTATATGCCTGATTTGAAATTAAACATTGAGAGAGGAGAAATAATATATTATTCAACCAATAATTTGTTATGTATGAAATGGAAAGACGAACGTGATCTGCATATGCTCTCCACATGCCACTCTGCAGAAAAGATTGCAACTGGTAAACGAGACCATACGACAAATGAAGATATCTACAAACCAAAATGTATTTTCGATTACAACACAAACTAGTCAACGAGATGCCAGATTGACTAACCCTGCTGCAGCTGCTTTTCTAGTTTTCTATAAAAGCCTATTAGTAAAAAATTTTACCCCAACACATTCAGAAAGGGCGAACTGTGAAGATGACAAGTCCGAAATGTTTGTTACTCTGCAACGATTTGTTAGATAGGTAATGATCGTTTCTTTAATGTATGTAACCTAAATAAAATATACTTTAGGATTTACTTTGTTTTGTTGTTAGAATGTAGATCAAGAATTTTTAATACCAGACGTGACAATTTTTGCAATTTCAAAATTTTTGTTGCAAGGCTTACCGGAATTAGAAGAAGAAGAACATACCGTGCACTTGCCTACTGTACCAACAAACTTCAATCCTCTTCGCAGACTTGAAGCGGCAGCTGTTGGTTATGTGTCGGACTTTGTTACAAAAAAGTTGTTACCAAATAATGTTTATGGATTTTGCATCATGTGATGTATCTTTAGGTCAGCGCTGTACACGCCTGAACATAGCCCATCAAGTGGTGGGGTATTTACCGCATGGTAGTTAGTCCAGTAAGTTACTGTACTCTGCTGTAATCTGTTGTACTAAAAGATTCTTATTTTATATTAATAAATACCTAAGTGAAAAGTAAGCCTCGTTAATAAAGACTCCGTTAGACACAGAACGTGAAAACAAAACATTACATTACATTACGGGTTATTTGTATTGTAAAACAGGTAAATCTCGAGGAACAATGGCAGACGCAAACCACCGGAGGTGATGAACTTTAAGGACAATGTTTAATGTAGGCCAGTAATTGGAAATTATTTTCGAATTCTTAAGCATTTTCTGTCCATTTCTCTGTAGAAATATCGGGTATTACAGCAGATGCTACAGGACTCCAAATTTTCCCACAAACCTCATCCATTATTTTGCTGGCAGTTGAACTCCAAATTCGAAATGCATAATGTAAATCAGCGAAAGAACAACCTGTGGTTAGATACCCGAAATAAAAACAATATACTACAATTATACAATAGTACAATATATATATTTCTTTTTTTACAGGAAATACGCTTCAAAAAAAAAGTGGAAAAATAGAAGGGACCGGTACTGCAGAGATTTAAATACAAAAAAAAGCAAATCTGGAGATGTAGCCAAAAAAGAGTACCATATATGTAAGCTCTACAGTTTTCATTTCTAGAAGATACACTAGAACCTCGAGCTACTAGTGGTTCTTTGGATGACAGCATATTAGAAAATTCCCAAACAAATGAAAATATTCAAAATAGGCCAACTTCATCACATGAAATTGCATCCCCGTCCAGTAAAACACAAAAGACAGAAATATGGAAAAAGAGAAAACTACCCTCGTTGGAGTTAACCGACTCTGTAACTTTTATAATAGCAAAGTTACCCATACAACACGGGTAAATTATTGTCACGGTGTATAGTTTTGATAAAAATATTTTGAAATTACCCTTAAAAACTTTAAAAATGCATTTACTTTCTCTGTTGGTAATACGCCCATTGTCATCCGGAGTTAATATGCCCCATGGGCGTATTACCTTCGGTTCGTAGATGAATGTTTATTACTAATTTAAATTTTTGTTTTACAGATGTCACCTTACAAAACAAAAGGCATTCAGTCTCAGTGGACGGAGGAAGACCTTAAGCGCGCCGTAAGAGCGGTAGAAAACGGACACTTAGCTTCTAAGCAATATAACGTACCACGAAGGACTCTTAATCGTTATATTAACAAAAATACTAACGTAAAACAGCCACTTGGCAGAAAAAGTGTTCTAAATAAAGACCAAGAAACAAAATTAGCGGCTTGAATTATCAGGCTGGCGCATGTGGGTTACCCTCTTGCGAAACGAATGCTTCGAAGATCTGTGTGTCATTATTGTCAGCGAAACGGTCTATCTAACATATTCTCACAAGAAAAGCACCTAGCTGGCCGTCACTAGTTGAAGCATACTTAAATAGACACCGAGATTTATTTACGCGGGAAGTGTAGGTGAGGCGCATTGATACGTAGGAAGTAGAGGCTCATTGATGCACGTATTAATGTACCTCTCGATGTATCAATGTGCCCCTTTATCAGTTTACCGCGTGCATTAAATTTTGAATTTTTCTTTTTTTTTATTTTTTTATTTAAGAATTAACCAGATCAACAATTAGTATTGTTATACATGGTTTAGATATTAATTACATTTCAGTAACTTTATTACCTTAGCTTAGAGGCATACATGTAACTCCTCGGATTGAATCTTTTCTTAAGTTGAGAATTAAATTCTAGAAATATTGAAAAATGGTTCGTACTTATCGTAAGAAGACGCATAGGTGTGAAGAAGATATGAAAATGGCTATAAATGATGTTATAAAAGATTAAAAGCCAATTAGAACCGCCGCAGCTGATCATAATCTTAAACCAGCGACATTGCAACATCGGGTTGAAAAATTTAGAAAATTACAACATCAAAACATTAATCAAGATAACTCTGAATCAGCATACGAAGTTGAAGCTGAAGATACTGCTGAAAATGGAAAATATCAGTCTAAGTATACAAGTAAGCAAGTTTTCAGTGTTGAAGAAGAAAATCAACTGGAGAAGTATTTAATAAACTCGTCCCAGATGCATTATGGGCTCACATATTGTCAAGCTCAGGCTCTTGCATTTCAATATGGCAAACATCTTCCCCATTGTGTTTTTCCAGAATCATGGGATATCAATAAAATTGCCGGAAAGTTTTGGATGCAATCATTTATGAAGAGACATCCGACCCTTAGTTTACGTACGCCTGAAAACACTAGCTTAGCCAGAGCAACTGGCTTTAATAAAAATTCTGTAAATGAATTTTTTAACAATTACTTGACTGTAATGGAAAAATATAACTTTTCGCCCGACCGAATATATAACATAGATGAGACCGGTATCACAACAGTGCTACCAACACCCCGGGTTATTGCTGAATCTGGTAAAATTTAAATAAAACACGCTTATATAAAAAGAAAAATTTAACTCTTTCCAATATTATTGCAGGAAGAAAACAAGTAAGTCAAATTGTCTCAGGAGAACGGGGGCAGTTGGTAACATTTTGTGGTATTATAAGTGCAACAGGTTGTGCAATGCCTCCAGCATTTGTTTTTCCAAGAGCGAGATTTAAAAATCATTTCCTAAACGGCGCACCTCCCGGATCTCTGGGATTATCGTCAAAATCAGGTTGGATGACTGGAGATATTTTTTTGGATGTAGTGAAACATATCCAACAAAATGCAGGTTCATCAAAAGAGCGTCTGATATTATTACTTCTTGATAACCATGACTCTCATTGCACTATTGAGACTATACTATTTTGTAGAGAGCATGGAATTACAATGCTCTCCTTTCCCCCGCACACGTCCCATAAACTGCAACCGTTGGACGTGGCGGTATACAGTTCCTTTAAAGCACACTGTAAAAGTGCATTTAACGATTGGATGGCATTAATCCTGGCAAACAAATTTCCATATACGACATACCAGCTTTAGCCAACAAGGCATATTTAAATTCCTTTACTCCGCAAAATATTATTAAAGCATTTGAAACGCCTGGAATATGGCCTATCAACAGATTAGCCTTTTCAGATGAAGAATTGCTCTCGTCTTATGTAACTGATCGTGAAGAAATTGTGAAGGACCAAGATGGAGATGGAGTCCAGCTATAATCCCAAATGACAATAATGCGTCAATATCGAAACAGTATGATCAAGATCATGGTAGGCAGTTACCAACTACATCATCGAGATCTACGGCAGAACAAGTCAACGACACAGCTATTGATAGAAGTGAACATTTGCCAGCAGATCTTAACAAAAATAATATGACCTTGACACCGGAACACGTTCGGCCATTCCCAAAGGCAGGGCCATGGAAGCAAACACTAAAGCGACGACAAGGAAAATCTCGAATCTACACTACAACACCAGAAAAGACAAGAATAGAAGAGAATAGAAACAATAGAAATCTGAAACCGGTACAACAAGCAACTAAAAAGCTACGACTTGATAACAAAAAGAAATACAAGAACAAAGATTCTTCAACCGAAAGTGGTACTGAGGTGAGAATGTCTTTATCGGACTCAGTTGGTGACGTTAGCGATGACGAAATGCAAGTGCTTTGCGATGATGAAGAGCTAACATTAAATGACTTCATCGTGGTAAGGTTTGTAACAAAAAAATCAACAGTCCACTTCGTGGGCCAAATTGTTAAATTCCATAGCAGATACGAACTAGATGTAAAATTCTTACGAAAGCAGAAGACAGGAAACAAGTTTGTTTTCCCCACTGTAGACGATGTCAGTTTGGTAGTTCGGGACAATATAATATTCAAACTACCTAAACCAAATGCAGCTGGCGGTACAGCCCGCCAAACAAATTATTTATATTTTGCAACAATGCCCAATGTTCTAATTCAATAAAAAATTCAATTAGGTATGCTTTTTTCCTAAAATTTCAAATGTTAATTTTTACAATTTAATGTAGGTATTTTACCGTTGATTAAACGATTTTACAGTAAGGTTTGTTTATGTACTTATATTGTTTGACACTTTCGAATGTTATTATTTAATAAAATATTTTCAATAAGACTTATTTTTCATATTATTCCTTCCGTATCATTGTGCCCCACCTATTGTATCAATTTGCCTTCCCGGTGGGGCAGTTTGATACAAATTCAAAGGTCTGAGAAAATGTAAAAATTGGACAAACGGCATCTTTGCAACAGTTGATTATATCATATCAAAGGCAAAGGTTCATTCTAAAGACCTATTACGTTAACATCGGTAAAAATATTTTATTGAACCAGCACCATACATAAAAACGGAAATTGTATCAATGTACCCCCCTCTCCCCTATGCACAAAAGTATTTTTGTCGGAATTCATTACAAAGATATCGTGTCAGTTGTGCCTTTGATGCATTATTTTTCAACGTCAAACAAGTCATTTTTCTTTTAAACCTGCACCATTTCTACTGTCGTGGATTAAACACAAATTTAGATTTGTTACAATAATCGATTCTATATCAACAATTTAGTTTAAGGGTTAAAGCCATGACTGAAAATCTTAGAAGAACGTACTGGAGTCGTCACTAACACGTCAATTAATCGTTTTAGCCTCCGAAAAAATGCATCTGAACGGAACTAAGCTAGTATTAGAAGCCGACGGAACATTGATCGATGAAGATGATACCTTGCGATTACTGCAAAATGAGACAATAATAATTTTGCAAGCAAATGAAATTTGGCAATCATCAGCGGACGTGGCGATGAGTCAGGCAGACACGCTCACCCTTATCGGCGGTAGTTTGGCTGAATCCTCACCTGAATCCAAATCTAGCACCATCATTACACCACTGTCATCAGAAGAGGAATCTGCTGCTGCACAAGAGTCTTCCGACGAAGATGCAATTGAATTCCAGAAGAACTATAGTTCTTCTGGAATTCAATTGCATTTTCGTGTTTCAGAAAACACGTGAAAAAACTTACAAATTCCATGGGAAAAACTGAGTGCATCTACTCTTAAAACTAGGAGTCAGAAATAAAATCAGTATTAACGAGGTAATAAATGCAACTGCCAATAAGATGAGAGAACTAAAATCTAACATACCTTCCAAGGCCATCAAGTATGTGTGCCAGAAAATTGCCACTAAATATCCGAAAATGTTCGAGGATGCTGATGATGACACATATGCTTTTTACAAAACTCGAAAATAAGATTAAATATCTGAATAGAACCGCCGCCAAAACAAGTCACGATGGCGTAGTTGTTGGAGACATTCCATTAAAGAAGAAAAAAAAATGACATTAATGGCTAAGGCCGGATGCGCTAATTGGCAACCCTCGGTTGATAGTGACTCCCCAACGTTAGCAAATATGAAAGAGGCATTATTAACGACCGATTTTGAAGATTTTACTAATGAGACAATCAGTATACTTGATGCGACGTATGCAAATCAAAGGATGTTCCTTAATGATATTAATAACCCTCCTTCTATCACAGACATCACACAAAATTGGCCAATTCTTTTAAGCCAAAGGGAATTTATTAGCATTATGAAAAACTAATGTTGCAAGACATAAATATCCTCTGCGACAAGATGTTGGCAAAAGTTGATAAGTTCGTAAACTTTGGAATATGTAAAAAGATAATAGTTTCTGTTACCGAGGAGGAAAAATTATGTGCCATACTGTATATTATATGCAATTTTTTCTGAAAATGTTAATTCCATTTACATCCGAATTAACGTAAGCGTTACATTTAATTATTAATAATTGTAATGTAATTAATAATATTTATTTTGAGAATGAAGCTGATCTTGAACGCTACGAAATGCGTTCGCCCTGTATTGTGGCATTGAAAAAGGGTATGTTTTGAACATTCATTATATATTTTAAGCTATACATTATATGAAATGTTTAGATTCTAAAAAAGAATATCATGTAGTGATTGAGCAATAAAAAATAAATGGAGGCGGTACATCTCTTAGACGCGCAATACAACAGATGTTTGCGTTATATTATAATATGAATATGGCCTATCCAAAAACAGCGTCCAATAATTGGAGACTATATAAATTTATTTTTTAAAAATAAGGCCCGATCAGGGAACTAAAAACAAGAAACCATCGAAATCTAAACTGTAGTCATTTCTAAACAAACTACGAAGTTTCTAAAATTAAGGTAACTTTCTATTTTTCGTTTAATTTTTTATTGATATTTTTTTATTCTAGCAGTGGGCTCGCAGGAGAAACTTTCAAACTTCAATTTATTATAATAATTCAATAATTAAAAGTTAAAATTAAATATGTTTTGTAAACAATAATACTTTATAACAATTATTATAATCAATGTTTGTTCAACTTTTTACATTTCAAATCCTTTAAATTTAATATTTATATATATACTGAACCATAATTTATAGCCGGGATGCGAACGATTATATTATTATGATGTGAACCACCTCAGCAGCGTAGGTAAACTTAACCCTTTTGTTTATTTTCTAATGTTGGAAATAAATTTGTAGGTTGATTGATTTGAAAGAGCGAGATCTAGGACGCGGTTTTCCAAGCATCTCTAAGCACTGCAGCCATCATTGGCTTATTGTACACCCTAACTAATAATTTTGCCTATCTGGGGTAATTCCAACTCCAGTAGTGATTTTTAACATGTCACACATCGCAGCGACACGGGATCTACGGCTTTACTTCTTAAGGTTCGTTCATATCTACAGACATTCAACGTGGCAGACACGTAGCGTGGCACGAACGACAAAGTTTCTTACATACGGTGGCATGAGTGTTTTCATATAATGCGTGTCGTACCCGGACCGACATTAGCAGACACGGGAAGTAACCGGGCGGTAGTCTCGTCGAGAATATTTTGTCTGTGCTGGTACGTGTCTGGACGTGCTTGTTTGCGTCTGTGCGGTTAGTGTGAATACATATTTCAACACGTACAGACGTAATTTTCTCGCAATAATCATGGATAATGAAAAATTAATAGAATATGTTAGAGAATATACATTTCTATATGATCTAAATGATAGACGATATAGTGACAATCAAAAAAAAGATGCCGCGTGGAAAGAAATTTCAAAGAAACTCAAAATAAGTGGTAAGTAAATGTTTTTATTTTATACAGCATAATTTTTACTTGTTTATTATATAATTAATATTTTTATAAACATTATAATGCTCCTGCTGGAGAATCAAAAAACATTGCGAACTTGTCTCTTACATTAAACGCGGCAATTTGACTATTACCTCCTTGTCTTGGTATATTTCTTAAATTACTTGCAGATTTGATATCATTCTCACTTAAATAATAACCACCAGATTTTATAAAATTGTGTAAAATACACGTTGTCAATACAACTTTATCGACATTTTCAGGACTTAACTGGATTCTTCTATTATATAAACGAAATTTTTGAGCTAAAATACCGAAGGCATTTTCAACCACTTTTCGGGCACGCGACAATCTATCATTGAATATCTGCTTCATTTCTACATGTGTTTGTTGTTTAGGATATGGTCTCATTAAATACGTTTTTAGAGGAAACGCTTCGTCTCCTATAATAACATGTGGCATCAAAACTTGTGTATTAGGAAGGTTTTTCTCTTCCGGTAGATTTAAAGTATTAGATTCCAAAGCTTTTCCTATATTTGAATTAGAGAAAATACCTCCATCACTATTTTTGCCATACGCACCGATATCGACGCAAACAAAATTATAGTTAGCGTCAACAACTGCCATTAAGACAATTGAAAACGTTTTCTTGTAATTAAAATATAAAGATCCAGTGTTTGCTGGAGCAACAATCACCACATGCTTCCCATCGATAGCTCCAATGCAATTTGGGAAATTCCAAAGGTTCCAAAATTCTTCTGCGATTCGTTGCCATCGTTCTTTCGTAGGGGTAGGCATATTTTCTTCCATCATTTTTTCTATAATTGCATTGCATACATCTCTAACTATGTTATGTACAGTACTTACTCCAAGCCTGTAACTGAACGCTATAGATAGAAAGGAGTCCCCAGTAGCCAAAAATCTGAAAACATAAAATACATTGATAGTTACCTTCGATTTCGTCAATAATAGTTACTATTTTTTTTTCAGAAAAGGATTGTAAAAAATCTTGGGCTTTATTGCGAGATGCATTTAGGCGTGTTATGAAGAAGCAAAAAGAAACAAAAAGTGGACAAGCAAGTTCAACATGCAAAAAATGGAAGTACCAAGAGGAGATGTCGTTTTTATTACCATATTTTAAGGAAAGGCCTACGGTATGCACAGTCACCCGAAATGAAAATAACGATGAGGAAGATGTCAGCTTGGATGTTGAAGATTCTAATGAAACAGTAGATCCTACATCGGATGGGGAATCGGCAAATAATAATCCAACAAATTCCGAGTCTCAATCCACACCCTCTGTGTCAAAGCGTCAACAAAGAATTTCAAAGAAACCTAGATATGACGAAACGCCTTCGTCTACACTGATGAAATACATACTAGAAAATAAAAAAGAAACCAGTGACATAGAACAATTTTTCACTTCAATCGCTACAACCGTAAAATCGTTTCCACTACGAGAGAGAGCTATAGCGAAAGCTAAGGTATTTGAAGTTATTTCTAAAATGGAAATGGAGATATTGAGCAAACCATCTTCCGGTGTTAAAAGTCCCGAATCCTTTCATTCAAATGATAGTTCAAGAAGATCCTATAGTCCATTATCTCCTGCACATATATCGCAGCCAATTAGTAATTACCAACTCATACCACAAGATCAGATGCAGCAGTTATCTGACGATTATTGCGAAGATTCACTACAGAGGTCGATATCCAATGTTTTTTCTCCACAAATACAAGGATCATCTAGTACTATGCACCCACCAAATGAATATTATTAATTTTAGTATATACTAGATTAACTTGTTAATATGAGCATATAGAATAAAAGTTTCTTACCTTAAACAAACTGCTAGTTTTTCTTTGGCCGACAATGCTTCTTTGAACACTGTATTTTGTTTGGTTATTAGAGGTTTGATTTTTGTTAATATAGTTTGAAATTGATAACGATTCATACGAAAATATTTAAAAAATTTATCTTCATCGTCAACAAGTTCTTTGTATAGTGTCCAGTATTCTCCTTCTGTTTTTCTCTTCTTCAACATAGGATGCACTGCAAATCGTTTACAGCGTTTTTTTGCTTTTTGCTTGTCTTCCTCTTCCAGCATCAATGCTATTACCGATAAATCATCAATAGATAAGTGGCGAAACATGTTTTAAAGTAACGTTTTTTTATAAATTGTTCGTGCATACACTTAGGACTGTCCTTTGCAACTGACAATTTTTATGTCTGCAGCGCTAATTGTCTGCGACTGTCTGTTGATGTGAATACTGTCGAAATTATCATGTCTGGCACGCCACGTGTCTGACACGTTGAATGTCTGTAGATATGAACCAACCTTTATCCGACAGAAGGCGCATTTTCAGATTTTTCCCCCCTAGAAAAATCTCGCCGACCTCAGCCAGGTTCGATCCCGCGTCCCTCGGATCTAAAGGCAAACGCGCTAGCCACTAGACCATCGAGGCCGGCTTAATTTGCAGGTTACTGCAAATACATCACCAATAATTAGGAGGCTACTTTTCTATTTTCAATTTTTGTGGTAAGTTTACAATAAGGTGTGATTTTAAACGATCTTGTGAATCCTACATTAAAAAATTATTTTCACGAGGCAAATTTACATCTAAAAAGTAATTTTACTGGTAACTGTACCCAGTAAAATTAACTTTTTTATGTAATTTTACCGGTTAAAAATATTTTGAGGTGGACATTTCCCTGGATGAATTAATTTTGTAGTGATTATTCACTTAAGAGATGTAATATTACATTGGCTATTTAAAATTACACCTTAGTGTAGATTTACCCTAAATATAGGAGGTAGAAAAGTTGCCTCCTATTTTTGAGTTAAATTTACACCAAAATTGTTTACAGTGCATTTAACAAAAATAACTTTTTCGATTTCGAAAAATTTCACCGTCTTCGCCACCTATACAACATAAATTAATACTTTTTACAGATAATTTTTATTATGCATTTACCAGGTGATTGAATTTTAATATGGGTACCATCTACTGCCCCTATAACTCTAGGAAAGCGAGCAACTTCAATAAACTTATTCTGGACCAATCTAATACCTTCTTCACTCCTGGGCATTTTTACAAATTGAGGGTAAAGTGCTGCAAGTGCATTCGATACCCTTCCGGTTACCCTGCATGCAGTTGAAATGTGGACCCCAGTAAAAATTTGCCTCGCTCAACAAATGCTGTCCCGTGGCATAATAATTGGTTAATGGGCGACACACTCTGGTTACTATTAAATATTGAAATATTAACAGTACGACTTGGTGTTTTATTTCTACTTTGAATAGATACTTACATATCACTTGGAAATTCTAACTGATTTTCTATTAATGATTAATCTAAGAATTTCCAGTGTAGTTCCTTTAGTTAACCTAAACCTTCTGTAAAAATTGTCATTGTTTAACGTGTCAAAGTAAGTATACTGCGCTGGTATATTTGGTGTGGAAAACCCAACTCCATATTCAAAATATCTTCATCGCCTTCATTATATTCCAAATCTTCAAAATCCATTATAAAAATACCAACATGGCAACAATTCCGACAGTCACATTTGTAAACAGCGCATGCGTTGGTGCTTTTAAGGGAGACTTAAATTTTTAAGTGGACGGTTTCAACGGCTTCAATTTAAGGGATACTTACAGTATTTAAGTGAGCAGTTGTGGGCGGTGCAATGCACTTAGCTGTTAAAGTGCTCCAACAAACAAATGAATTCCTATTAAAACGCGCAGAGTGGGGCGCACTGCAGCGAGGTAATCGCGCTGTTATAATCGAGCAAAGCGACGCGTAGGTACAAGGAAGTTAGATTTCTCGGCTTTGATCGTTGCTGAAAGTGATGGACATCGATAAGTAGTGCTTTCATTAAAAACCCTTTATGCGATCAAGAGGATCTTCAACACCATAATCGGTTTATGTTGGACAAACTATGGGAAGCTGTAGCTGATGAAATGAAAATAACAAGTAAGTATTTTTGAGGTTATATATTTAGGCTAAAAATATGACAATTGGAATTTTAATAAAACAGCCTGTAGAATGGACAATTTATATTTTATTCTGAGAAATAAACATCTTGTATGTGTCCCTAACGAAATTGGCAGTATCAGTTGGTCTATTATTTTCTCGCGCTCCGTCAACATTTTCACAGTGGGACACCAAATGTTCATAGTCTACGTTAATTCCATCCCTGTCAATTATTATGTTGTGTAGAAGGCCTTTAATAATTTTATCCGCTAAATCTGGAGATGTTTCTATGGGTTTCCAAAAATACGAAACTTGGCATTAATTATTCCAAATGCACATTCAATGACACGTGTTGCTCGTAAAAGTCTCATATTAAAATATTCTTTCGCGGCATCCAAATTCCTTCTATTGAAAGTTTCATTAGTTTCTTTAGTAATGGATAGGCTTTGTCTCCAAGAAAAACGTAAGGCACAACAATTGCAGTAGATGGTAATACAGTATCTGGGGGAATATTTAGACGTTTCGTTTCCATTAAATAAAACAGCGGAACGTACCTCCGTCACTCTACTTGCCATATCCACCAACATCAATTGTAATGAATTTATAATTAGCGACAGCAACAGCTTGAAGAACTATAGAAAAAAAGTTTTTATAGTTGTAGTACATCGTTCCGGAGTGAGGGGGGCATTTCACGAATATGTTTGCCGTCAATTGCACCTATGCAATTAGGAAAGTTCCACGTTTCGTAACATTCTTTAGCAGTTTCTTTTGAACATATTTTCTGTGGGGATTGTCATGTGAACTAGTTGTAATACTTCCCAGATGGCCTCTACTATTTCTCGTACGATTACTGGCACAGTCGTCGCACCCATTCGAAAAGTGAAACTGAGATTTTTAAAGGATGATCCCGTGGCCAGATACCTAAAACATACAATACATGGTTTAACACTTAGACAATGTCCAATTTAATGTTTTTTTTTTCAGGAAACAAAGAGCAAAATCAAAAACTCTGCTGGACACGTTCCGGAAAGAATTAAAAAAAATGCCGGTCAAACGATTAGGAGATGGGGCATCTCAATTTACTTGGAGATTGTCTTGGAAGTATTTTGAAAGTCTCTATTTTTTGAGAGATCAGCTTACTGCGCGATCAAATAACGGAAATTTGCCTGATGTTGAACATGATAATATCGTGGATTAAGATACCAACTCTCAGTTAACTGAATCAAATACGCAAGACTTAGATGATTCCTTTAATGTTGCTCAATCACCATCGGCGAATAATGCATTACAAGAGCAAAGAAGTGATCTCAGTACATCCACACCTACTAACAAAGGAGTAAAACGGAAACAACACTGCCCTTATCAGAATAGAAGAGAATAAATTAAGAATTTTGGAAAAGCAGCATAAACAATCCTACGATGAAGGTAAAGTTTTTTTGAAAGTCTTCTACCATCTATACACACACTCAGACCACAGAATAAAATGCTCCTAAAGGCGGGTCCACATTAGTAAATATTTATTTTGTAGTTAAATGTTAAATTCAAAGCAAGAATTTTCGCCGCACAAAGATCCTTCTGTCTACATAACAATTTACGCTGTGTGTTGTGCGGACTGCTCCATTCATATTTCATTTTCTGCAGATGTTTACCAGTCGCCCGCACTGTCTAGACGGTAGTGTGAGTGTTATTACTAAATAATATTGTGCAACTTCATTTAAATTTTGTAGTAAAATGGAATTAGACAAAGAGGATATTATATTGCTCGTCCAAGAGTATCAAAAACACAGAACATTGTGGGATGCAAAAGATAAATTTCATTTCCATAAAAATAAAAAGAACGATGCATGGGAAGAAATTAGTAAAGCAGTGTAAACATCGGTATAGAAGATGCAAAAAAAAATGGCTAGTTTGTTAGGATCATTTAGAAGAGAAAAGGGGAAGGGAAAGAAAACAGTGGGCACGTGTAAAGGTAGGTATCTAATTACATTTTCATTTTAAATTACTTAAAGTGCATTTGGTAAAACATGGGGTAAGAATTTTCAGATACCTAGTTTATTTTTATTTGGTAGTATTATAAATACCACCATACATATACGATCGATAAAATACAAAGAAATACCTAAAAAATACTAGTTTAAGTATACATCACTTTACATTTTGTTATAGGAGCAAGAGAGGTGTACAAGTCTGATTGGTTTGCTTTTAAAAGTTTTGCATTCCTCATGGATAAAGATGAAGCCAGAACTACAATTTCTTCTGAAGAACAAACAAATGTAAGTAAATTTACTTAATATTAATGTGAACAGAATGTGTTTATTAATGAATACTCTCATATGTAATGTAGTAAAGTGGGTATAAATACTAATTTCATTAATTTAGGCATAATCAGTTTGCCATGGAACTGCACCCGTAGTGACGAAATAATTTGCAAATTCTTCCCTGATATCTTTTGCATTTTGTGCTGCTCTGCGAGGAGTATTTGAGAGGTTCTGTAGACTGTCTCCACTTCGCGTTTGTCTCCAGGTACCTTTTATAAGACGCCCTTCTTCCTCAGTATCAACAGATCCTGGTGGCATGTAAATATTATGAGAAGTTGTGCTCTTGCGTAAAAAGTTATGAAGGTATGTTGTCGCCATGACTACAATTTGTGCCTTATTAGGCTCCAGAAGCATTGGCTTTCTTAAAACCCTAAAAATTGATGACATAATTCCAAACACGTTCTCAACAATTCTTCGAGCTCGGCTCAGTCTGTAGTTGAATATTCTTTCCTTTGAACCTTTTTGAGATAGTCCTGCATATGGTTTCATAATATTTTCTGTGAGCGGGAATGCCTCGTCAGCTACAATTACAAACGGTATTTCTTTCTGTTTTTCAGGTAGAGACTTGGGTGATGGCAAATCTAAAGTCTTATTCTTAATTTTACGATAGAGTTCGCAGTGTTGAAATACTCCTCCATCGGATATTCGGCCTTGACAGCCAACATCGACAAACAGAAACTTGTAATTGGCATCTACTAGAGCCAACAGTACAATACTGAAATACCCCTTATAATTATAATATTCACTTCCACTACGGATGGGTGCTTAAAGTGTTATATGCTTCCCGTCCATCGCTCCAATACAATTTGGAAAATTCCATAATGATTCAAATTCTTGTGAAATAGCCATCCACTCTTGTGGTGTAGTTGGCATCTGTAAAAAATATTTAAAACATTAATAAGTTGTATTCCGTATCTGGAAAAAGTGAACAAATGAAATATTTGAAATTTTCCAGGGTGAATCCTTCGACTCGCCTCTAGAACTACAAGACGTAGAAAATTCAGTCAGCTGCAGTTCATCAGAAACTAACACTGAAGCAATGGCTACAGAAACTTACACCAAAGTAATGGCTACAGAAACCCCAGCCCAACCAAACACACAGCATGAAACAGCGCAGGGTTTCACGAAACCCTCAACGCCACAAAGAAAAAGATCCAAACAAACCTATAAAGACCAACAAGAAGACCCTCGTATACAGAAGGCGTTTGAATTCTTACAACAGCCCCTACAACAAGAAACCTCTATCACTTTATTTTCTAAGTACCTGGCTACCAAACTTGATAGTTTTGAACCCCGAACACGAGCTCTACTTATACATCGAATAAACCAATTAATTTTTGAGGCAGAATTGGGTATATCTCCAGTGTATCCTTCAGTTCCTTTGAGTTCGACGCCCCCAGCTGTTTCGATACCTCCACCTCTTCCGTTGGTTTCGACGCCTGTTCCGTTTACGTCTCCGTCGTCGTGCTCAACTTACGAAACTTTATCCACATCCACACCTACTCCATCACCTACCTATGAGAGTCAAGATGCATCTGAATCGTCGGGAACCATCTTTGGCCAATTACAAGAGTTTATAAACCTCTCATAAGTTTATCGTAATTACGGAACAGAAAACTGTATAGTTTACTATTAGAGTGTAATAAAGATAAAATAAATGTAATCCTAATAAAACATTATTATGAATAATAACTCACTTGTATATATTCCTTCAATGTTTCAATGAGAGCGCTGCAAACTTTAGGAACTATCAGTGATATTGCCTGTTTCGATGTTTTGAAGAGGTATTGTAAACTAGTATAGGAGTCTCCTGTTGCCAAAAAACGCAGAGTGATGGCCAATCTTTCTTTTACGGGTATAGATTCTCTGAGCTGTGTATCCATTTTCTGCACTTTTGGTCCAATCAAACTTATAAGGATCTCAAAATCTTCTAAAGATATTCGCAAAAAATTATGGAAATGGCCTGTATCGATATCAATTGTCAATTTTCGTAACAGGTTTTCTCCACCATCTTGCTTTTTCGTCTGATAAAGGTGTTTCACCCAATAACGCCCCGATTTTTTTCTCCTGTGTTTCTTTGGCTTTTCTCTTTTTCGTTAATAAGTGATGAAATAACATGAACGCAGCACATTTTCTTTTCATAATAAGTGTGTTCTCACTACTATTATTATTAATATTACAGGACATTTTTAATAATAATAAAATATCACTACTAATTTTTCAATGCACACCACCACGACAGCGTCAATACTAAATTATTATTAAAGCGAGATTGAATTGAAGAAAATGTCAATAAATTAACGAACACCACAAGAAAGCGTCTACACTGGTAACTGTATTTGCCACATATCTCTTTGAAGTGCGTGAAAAAACCGACAGCCCGATGGATCGCGTGCGTTGAATGTCACGAAAATCTGTGTGTGTGTTCTTATGCGCCGCATAAGTCCACACCGAAATAAATGTGTAACAAACACAAATGTTTGTGCCACATACAACATACAACATAAATATTTACTAATGTGGACCACCCGCCTTACATCCCTTGCAGCAAAATTTATCTTATGTAGAAATACAATAACATTTTTATGTGTATAACATCATGCAAGCAAAAAATTATAATTTAAATGTTTTTGGTATTTAAATACGACCAAATTATGTTCTTGCACACAAAATATTTTCTCGCGTACAAATTTATATTTTTCATACAAATATATTTTTATACACAACTACTTTTCCATTATATAAATAGTTTTTATACAAAATCATTGTTGTTTTATTACACAAAACATTTTTGACAAAAACGTTTCTTTTTGGATAAAACAGACTAATATTTTGTATCCGGGACTAAAATTCTCGTAGGGTGCATAATAGTTTTGTAGGGACGATGAGAAAGGATACTATCTGAACCCGTGGGATACGCCCCACGCTATGTTTGGCAGTTTAATAACTATAGGGTGTCCCATTTTGCACTTGAAGTGTTATGTTTTGAATAAAACCGTCGTTCTTACAAAAATTGCACACATTTATTAAGTTAAGTAATAATAGAATATGCATGCAAAATAAATGCGCATAAGAGCCATTTTATAAGTGCAAACGGTACACGTAGTAAATAGAAAAAAAGTGTACATATTTTATAAGTAAGACAGTTAAACATAAAGGGGAGACATAGGAATTATGGTCGAAATAAAGCATCTACGCAATATCCCCGCAATTGTTCCTGCAGATGACCACTCTTCGGTGAAACTTTTAACTACCTCTTCGTACAGTTAAAGCCCAATTTCATCAAAAACTCGACGTATGTTGCTCTGCAACTTGTCGGTTACAGACACCTTTACAAAGCCCCGAAATAAAAAGTCCAGAGGCGTTAGATCGCACTATCTCGCAGCCCAATTTATGTCACCATGGCGGGAAATGATACAGCCGAGAAATTTTGCTTATTTGCAAATCGTATTTACAACCGAAACTAAAAGGAAGGATATAGGAACTGCAATAAAGCAAGACTGCCTACATATATATAGTGGAATTCCTAACGATCAGAGAGAGAAAATAGGGGTCTCTATAATGTTAAACAAATCGCTAAAAAGGAAAATAAAGAGCTGGGAGCAAATAAGCGAAGAAATAATTCAAGCCGAATTGCACATAAGAGTTGCATATGTAGTTGGAATATATACGCTCAGTGAAGGTGCAAACGATATAATAAAAGATACATTTTATACAGAATTAACTACGCTACTAGATGGAATTAACGACTGAAAGGAAATAATATTACTTGGCAATTTTTATGGACGTCTTGGGAAGTAAGTTAATCACCCCATTATAGGAAGATATAGCGAAGACACGGTAAATAGTAATGGAGAGAAAATAATAGAAATATGCCATCAGTATGCGCTAATAATTACAAACGGGTTGTTCAAACACAAAATATCCACCGCTGTACCTGGACACAATCAACTCGCCTATTAAGATCTCTCATTACATAATTATCCGCCAAAATACCAATCTATTCTGTAAAGACGTGAGACTCAAAAGAGGCACAAAATGCGGTTCAAATCACCACTTATTAATAAATAAATTCTATATCCCTTTCAAACATTATAAACAACATGAAAAAGAGGAGGAACCCGAACTGAATATGACAGATATAAGAAAATGTAGCTTAATGGAACTACAAGATGACCCGATCAATTTTCTGTATAAGTTAAGACTGGCAAATAAACTACCGAAACATAGAAGAGCCGTCAGCACAACAAACGGAGAAGAAATTGAAAACAATAATCCATAAACAGAGCAGTGAAGAGAACAGTATCATGTGTAAAAATATGAACATTAAAGAACAAATGTTAAGAAATAAATGGATGCAGAGGAAACACAAAAACCAATAAAGCATGGAAAACTGTAAACGCAATACGTGTAGAAATTAAGGTGGTATCGATCTAATTATAATAGACACCTGGAAAAAATACTATAAGAAGCTACTAACAGAAGAAAAAGCAGAGTTTACGGAAACAGAGGGCAAAGAAGAAGAAAAAATGACCAAAACAAACTTCCCACTGATATTCCACAAAAACAGGTAACTGATGTAAAAGCTATAATTAAAATGAAAAACGACAAAGTACCCCGGCGAGGGATATCCTATCGAACTTATCAAGGTTGCTCCAACACAATTGTTCAGTATTCTGGCAAAACTATACAACAAATGCCTAAAACGTGAATAAGTACCAATAAAATGAAAACAAGCATATATAGCCTCAATTTACAAGAAAGGTAACAGAAGAAAACAACCCAGTTAAAAGCCTCGGAAATTAAATGAACCAAATAGAAAAAGGAAACGGCATCAAAAACAACAACTACAATAAATGTAGGAGTATCGGGCATCCAAGGCCTCAGAAACAAACAGCAAGCATTTCTCATAGAATTAATAGCAAGGAATATAAATATTGCTATACCATCAGCAACAAAAGGAAAGGAAACGGTTGTGAGGCTTTAAAACACTTTATCCACTGTAACAGTGGAATAAATAAAAGTGAGAGGACAAGAGCAGGAGTATCGATAGTAATAAAGAAACAACTCAAGCCCTATATAAAAACTTGGGAAGCCATAAATGAACGCATAGTCAAAGTAGTCCTACAGACGAAACGCCGAACCCTAACCATCATTGGAGTTTATGCACCGATGATGACGCTACAAAGGCAACGTAAGATAGCTTTGAAAATATCCTACGAGAAGCAATAGAACAAGTACCCAACCATTACGAAATTGTTTTAGCAGGAGACCCAAACGGTAGAGTCAGGAAAACAGAAAATGATCTAGTAATAGGTAGACACCAAAAAAAAACTATTGAATATTTGTGAACAATACAATTTAAAGATAACGAATACCTTCTTT
>JABXWE010023049.1:0-21609 GCA_014611495.1 Limonius californicus
CGTAATTACTTTGACAACGATTTTAAAAACTCCACGTTCTACGCATTTTTCAATGAAGATTATATAAATCGCCTCAATTCAAATTTAATTAAGCATTCTAAGCTCGACCCAGAATTTTCCAGTTTAACTGGTAGTAGTAGTTCCCAGATACAGGGAGACGATTTCTTAACAAAGATATCTGAACTTACTGATACTGTTAAAGCACAACAAAATACTATGCAAACTGTGAGAACTGGCAGTGCCATTTTTATGACTATCATTGTAATTATATTGTTTGCGATATCATTTTTGCTTGCTTATAATCGTGTTCGTACTGGTCTTAAACGAAATATTTGTAGTTCTACTTCTGAAAATACCCAAAGCAGAATACATATTAATGACGCTGAAATGGAATTGATGTGAATTTAGTTTCATTTTATTGTTTCTTATAATCTAATATTCATGCTGTGTTAGTTTTAAGCTAGAATTGTAATCTAAGAAATTTTATCAGTTAAATGATTTGTAATAATATGTTTAATTAATAAAAGTATTATTGAAGTTTTCATTTTAAAACTAAATCTTTTTTCATGTTCATGTTTTGATCATATTAATTTTAATTATTTTTTTGAGAGACGGACCAACTGTTTCACCTCAAAATAATTATTACAAACTGTTAAATTATCTCCCGTAAAAATATTTTGTTAGTAGAAGTTCTGGTACATGTACGCTCATCATGTTTTTATCTTAACCAGATGTCTTTTTGAACAAATTGCGAGGCGTCTAAGTATTTTTTCAATTTTTCACAGTATATTGGGTCATAATGTATACATGTCATCCTAAAACTAAGATTACCTATATAAATTACAACTCAATAGCTGTGTTAGGAGTTGTCCTCCTCTTCAGCCGGTCCTATATGAGACATTTAGAATAAAAAAAAAATCTAAATATTTACATGTCAAAAAGTGGGTGTTGGAAAGTAGCAAAACATATTATGTGACAGATTTATGGTCTTAGCGGACTGCTGCTAGTGGTTAAGTATTTTTTCAGTATATGGCTTTCTAGTTGAACAACCCCTGACATATAAATTGCCGGCAGCAGCCACATTTCCGCGGCATTCACCAAAAATAAGCAATTTGTTTCCTCGTTATCCGAAAACATCTTACTTAGAATTCAGTAAACTGACATTTTGTAAAATATTTACGTTATTTTAGGAACTTGCACTATTTAGAATCTCTTGTAATTTATTGTATTGTTGAATGTTCTTGTGAATTAAGCTTGCCGACTGGAAAGATTTTGGAGCAGTTCTGATTAAATTTCCCAGAACTATTAAATTATTTGGGTTAAATTTCAAGGCTCAGTTTGGGGAATATATTTTTCAAGAAGTCATAAATTTGTTTTGGTCACGTTGTTTCTTCCTATAAATAGGGACAAACTATTAAAATAGGAATTATTTTATACTCGCTCATCGAAGCACATCATTTTCAAAATCATCCACGCGTTTTGAAAATAGTCGCAACTGTTGCTCTGTGAGATTATCCCTTGCGAATTAATCCATTTCCTTCCCCCGCCATCAGTAAAGCGCTCTGGCTTGACCGGCGCCCCTGTAGGATTTTCCTTCGACGTTACTTCCTTTCCCCGCCTTCAGTAGAGCGCTTTGGCTTGACCGGTGCCCCTGTAGGATTTTCCTTCGAGGATACATCCTTTCCCCGCCTTCAGTAGAGCGCTCTGACTTGACCGGCGCCCCTGTAGGATTTTCCTTCGACGATAGATCCTTTCCCCGCCTTCGGTAGAGCGCTCTGGCTTGACCGGTGCCCCTGTAGGATTTTCCTTCGAGGATACATCCTTTCCCCGCCTTCAGTAGAACGCTCTGGCGTGATCGGCGCCCCTGTAGGATTTTGCTCCAGATTACGTTCTTTCCTGTTTTCTCCAAGTCATGTTGTGGTGTGCTAAGAGCAATATTCGGGGGGGGGGGATTTTCCTAATTCCTACAAGCTAATCTACAAGATATATTACCCTGACTAGGTTTTCTGCAGTTTCCCTAGTCTGTACAGATGAATACGGGGGGTAAAGAATGACAAGTCGGCCTGCAGCCGCAGTTTTGGCCTTGAGGTGTATTTTACACAATAAATGTTTTAAACATCTACAGCGTTTTATTTATCAAGTTGAGCTACTTAGATTTCGAACCTGGTACTACATAAAAAAAGAATAAGAAACACAACACAACGTACGTCTTACGGAGGGTCCTGAGACGTTACAATAGTATTGTCATAAGTAGGCAACATTGAATAATTTAATTAAATGAAAACAAATGCGATTACTAAACCGCATACAATTGCATGTGATGTTTCATCTTGAACAAAGTGCAACGAACATTACTAATTTATAATTCTAGAAATTACTAATCAGTAACAACAAATTATTGCCACCGATTTAATATATAAGCAAAATAAAATGTAACGGGAGGCAGTCTTGCCACTGAAGCTACAAGTTTAACATATTCTTAAATAAATAATTAAACCGGTTTTTAACTTGTATTATTTTTTTGAAAAAAAAACATAGAAAACTGTTAAATGTTGACGCAACTAGTCTACTTCACTTCACATTCAGAGTTGACAATAATTACCGTCGAAAAAATAAAATCATCTATTTTTAAATAACTTCAATAATCAAAACAAGTCAGAGAGACAGTAGCGGTACAACTCTGCTATTCGGGTACGTGATTTAAGTTTGATATATGTTTGTTTCCTGTTCGATTTCACGTTAATACTGCACTAATTTGAACTGATAGGCTGAATTTAGAACTTTTTTTTTAATATTGTAGGTGAAATAAGGTACAGTCGCACGAACCGAAATAATATTTTTAGCGTATTTTTTTACGTAAAAACGTTCACTCATTAGTAAAGCTGGGCAATTGCATATTCGCAGGTTTTTTCCTATCAAGCAAAACAAGCTGATTTTTTGTAAATACGTGTTTAGCAATATTTAGAGTTAGAAAAGCAAAATTTTATTTTGCATATATTGAATTTGCAAAGTTTATTTATTTAAATGACCCTCTGCAATCAATCCTAATTTTCAAATAAGCGGTCATATGAATTATTTCAATCATTCTCCTTTGTGTTAATAATGTTCTGTTCTTGAATTATTTCTGATAAATTTTGCAATCCATCAGTAATTTTTTCACAACACTGTTGCCTTCTCCTACTATTTTTTAAAGATATTTGTAATTTATTTTCAATTGAATTTTGGATGTACAATTCAGCAACGCTACTAGACTTCCAATTTTCATGGCGCTCGAGAATGGTTATATCAGCCCCTGCGTCTGCAAGTAATGTTGCAGACGTTCTCCGGAAGCAATGCCCATTATAATTTGAAGGACGTAGTAATTTAAAAATCGATATTTTTGGAATTCCAGCAATATTATTGATCCCCACAGCCTGCCTTATTCATTTTCCGTTAGGAAAACCAATACAAAATCTTGTGGTTGGTGAGAACCGGAGGGTGTAGTACATTCCAAATTGTTCATTTGTGCTTTTTAAAATGTATTTTCTCCTTTAGTTTTCAACAAAATAAAGCAAATTCTACCTTAGAATAACAACTGTCAACGACCTCGACGTTCGGTGCATTGGAAATCAGATCAAATTTGCCAATTCATTCATTTGTATCGTGTATGCCCAACTATTCCGGCGGACTTAATCTTTCGTCGTCCACTAACGTGACGTGCAATACAATTCGGCCCGAGAAATCAAATCTGTTGAAAAATCAAGTCCGTCAGTTAGTGACCTAAAACTCCGCCGGATTAAATGATTTGGTCTCTCAAAACCCGATCCGCCGATTCTTTAAGCACGTGTAACGGACTCACAGACTACGGTGAACATGTACAGAGGTCATAAAAAATATTGTTATTGCAGCAGTGGTCTTCACCTAAAATTTTCTTTCAGTTGAGAATATTTATTTAAATTACATAACGAATTATTTACCAGCATTACACCTATTAGGAGTCGTTTATTTATGGCATACATACTCGTAGGTACAATAAGCTTAGTGACAACAAACACATTACATTTTTTCTGCTTGTTACAGGCCAATCGAGCTTTTTCGACGATTCGTAACTAGTTTGATGGAAAAGGGCCTACAGTTTAGCTCAGAGGAGTAGGGGGAGTTCGTGGAAATCGCTTATGGGAGAAAATCTTTAGTTGTGTATAGGGCGAGTCAAAATAAGTGGGCGCCACCTTCCAAATCCAGTTGATTGTGTAGGTCCTCGTGGGAGGCCGAGAAGCCGACAGAAGCTTACGGGAATAGGACTTACCGTGATTGTTGTGCCTCCTCCTATATATTTAAAGCTTGCAAATTTCTTACACCAACAAGTACAAAAGACACAATAAGAGACAGTAAACTTTAAAACACATATAATAAAATAAATAGAATGTGGCAATACAATAAAATGGCACGAGTTATTATAATGCAAAAGTTTGCATTACATGGTTAAAATCCTTGAACGTTCAGGAAACTCGTCGCCACTGGTGCAACGGGATTTACGTTATTTCAATTCAAAAAGAACTCTTATTAGAATTAATAAAAAATCAATCATTTTAAACTAGGTAAGTGACATTGAATTATATTTTTGCTATTTGTTTATTATTAGGGTTATTATAATAACACTTCAACTATTTTTTTATCCGCGAGCCGCCACTGGACCTGGGCCTGTTTGGTTTTCCTTAACGTGCCGTTTTCGAAATTATTGATAATCTGTTATCCAAATTGGTCATTTAATTTGTAATAAAATGCGACAATTGTTTTCTGAAATTACAATAAGTTTTGACCTTTTATAGTAAGTTGATAAAAGTTGACGAAAAGGCAGCAGTTACATATACATATACGTGATGACTCACTGCACATTTATCAAGTCGCGACGTGTTTTCGTCGAATTAATTCGCGGCGGTTCGCGGATGTGACTTTCCGGAGGAAGATGCAACGGCATTGTCCTAGATGCTGGTAGTACTGATTACGTCGCTATCGAGTGTTAACAGTAAAGCAGTAGCTGCGAAAAATAAACTGTAGGTAAGTTTGCTATCAGCATTTTATTAAATACATTGATCAGAACTTATGTTAATTTTTAAAAACAGTCGATTCCGATCAGCGGGGTCTGTCGGAACGGCCGCTTGTTTAGGCCAAACCTTAAAGAAGGAAAAGACACAGAACAAAGGAATTTACATCATTTATTTAGAACACCATTCATTTTAATCGGGACAGTAAATTTCACATCAAAATACGTAATACAACTGAAAATTTTATAGTCGCAAGCAAACAGTTTCTGACCAGTGTAATAGTTTAGTATGTATTCTTTACGAAATTTTTTTAATATTTTCGTCGGACATCACATACATATGTTTACTGTCGGCGTGGCGTCGGGTTCATGGTTCGATCGTCGGGGATTCACACAGAGACATCGTTACGCCTGGTGGAGTTAAAACGTTTTATTTAGCAACAGCTACAATCGCCGTGGGTATGCGACGTACGTGTACATCCGCGTTTCGGAATTTATTATACTTTTTTTATTGCACATATTTTATTATACATGTACTTATGTATTACATATTATTTTTCATGAGGTTATTATTATTCTGCAATTTATATTTTTGTTCGAGAATTTATTAGGATGTCAGAAAAAAACACTTTGCATGGAAATTCGCAATTTGAGCCAGCCAGGGCTGGATTTAAGAGAGTGAAACCCTAAGCCACACCTTTTTTGAGGCCCTTTTTTGAGTAAAGCGATATTCGAGTTTGTAGCTGCAATAAAAATTAATATTTTGGAGAGAAATATAAATATTTTTTGATTTTATTCATGAAAATTTAATAGTATAATTTAATATCAACCAAATTCGTAAGGTCCTTCGAAATAAGTGCAGGCTCTTAGCTGAAGCTTGTCTAGCTTATGTAAATCTTGACCTGAGGTCAGCCGCTTAATTGGGCGAAAATGTTTTAGCCCTAATGTGTCCCGATTAGGCGGAATCGCCTGTATATACTTAACAAGGAATGAACCGCAAATAAACATTAATCTGTTTAAATGATTCTTATACATGTCAGATTTAAACAGGGTTAAATCTTAAGGATAAAATAAAACACAACAGTTGAAGGATTACTGGACTTTATTAAGAGCGATCCGACTTGGTCGAGATACCATCTCTGAATCGCCCTTTTTACACAAATATAATTAAAACATATAACTGCATGACAACAATGACCGCCCTGTGTTAGAGCGTCGAGCTAATTCACCAGCTGAGTGTTTACAAACGTGTGCAACGTCCCTAAATCATACATACTATAATCTATTGTAGTTTTTGTAAACACGTAAGCTTTTTCCAATTAACATATTGAATTACTACACTAGTTAATTATAACCTAAAGGAGCAAACAGTCCCTTATTCATAAAATAATGACAGCTCCAGAAATCCCTCCGTCGGTTGGCTCCATGACAAAAACAGGCGATAAATTAGACGAATGCTCACATACATGTCAGATTTCGATCTCTAGGTCTTCAAAAAAAAAAACACGCAACTCCTCACAAAATCCAACACTTTATTCAAAATTATCTTACAAAAACATATCCATCACAAAAACGAACTACTCTCTACAACTCTTTAAAAACATCTGGTCTTAGTTGCTAACTTACTAATTTTAGCCTAAAAGTAACGCTTCATTTGCTATATTTTGTTACAAATGAGTCACCAACTTGCGAACGCTCACATACACATATGAAACAGTACGTAATAAACAGTACCATTAAAAAAACTGGTGAAACTCGAACTAAAGGCATTTTAAAAATCATAAAATTGTTTATTTACAGAATCTTCAGTTTATTAAACATGGATTTGCAAAAGGTTTCGCAACGAGAACTTCAGGTGAGCAAAACTGCCATGATAAAGCAAGCTCTTACCATTTTTTTTAATTACTAGGCCGTTGCCCAACAGGCCGGGGCCGTTAGGACAGGTTCTACGATGGATCCCAAACGAAGGGCTAGAGATTATGCCAGAGAAGGATATCGAGGCACCATGTATGTTGCAGAAACTAGGAATATGATGAAGGCCGAAGATAAACTGTTGGATGTTTGTTTTTGTAAACATAACAGCCAACGGGCAAGCAATAACCGCGATGAACCTGGGTATACGTACGTTATTGATGGTCGTAAAATGAATTACTGAATTCATCAAAAAGGTAGAATTCAAATAAAATGAATTCTTGTGTATAATTGATGTACAAAAAATCAATTATAAATAAATCATTAAGGGAAATTGTGTATTATTTCAGATATTAAGGAACAAAATATTTCTTTGTCTGTTAAAATGTATATTTTCATATGATAATATTGGTGGTACTTTAGTACACACACCTTACTAGGTAAAACCTCATTTAAAAATGTTTCTCTTGACAGTATCCAAGTTGGAGTGCTTTGTGACCCTTCCAATCATTAATTGGACACAAACTGTTTGTATAATTGATGCTGTTACAATTATTTGTTATTAATGAATGCTTTTTGCGTGGTACATCTAATTAACAGATATATTTAATTGCTTATTTTAAAGAGTATAAGAAATAGTTTTGGGTCTGCAGGTTTGGTTTAGATTGTAACGTCTCGGACCCTCCGTATGATGTACGTTGTGTTGTATTTCTTATTCTTTTCTATGTAGTAACAGGTTCGAAATCTAAGTATCGCTGAACTTGATAAACAAAACGCTGTAAAGATTTAAAACATTTATTGTGTAAAATCCACTTCAAGGCCAAAACTGCGGCTGCAAGCCGCCTTGTCATTCTTTTACCCCCGGTATTCACCTGTACAGACGAGGGAAACTGCAGAAAACCTAGTCAGGGTAATATATCTTGTCAGTTAGCTTGTAGGAGTTAAGGAATCGCCCCCCTGGACTATTGCTCTTAGCACACCACAACATGACGTGGAGGGAAACAGGAAAGAGTGTAATCTGGAGGAAAATCCTACAGGGGCGCTGGTCAAGCCAGAGCGCTCTACTGAAGGCGTGGAAAGGATGTATCGTCGAGGAAAAATAATAGCTGAGTTAATATATGTGAATACAAAATCTGTTTATAAACAATCTGAGCCTCAATCTCGAAACCGTGAAGAACTGACCTGAGATTGAGTAATCTTTCTATAACAAATAAACGGAAACGGAAATGAAATGACTAACTAAAATAATTTCAGTTCAATTGCTGTAAGGTTAGGTTAGAAACATTAAAAAATAAAAGCGACTCGGGCGGCCGCTCACAGTATGTGGTAGCTAACTTCATTGTGCAGTAGTCTGTTTTACAAAATGGACCACATCGTAGCTTTTTATTTATCTTTTATTACGCCCTGCTTATTACTCATTTAGTGTAAGTTATAACTACATACCCGATTATTTATTAAATGGCAAGAAACAAAAATAAAATTAGTGTATGAATAACGAATATTAAAACAGTTTAAGTTCTTACAGTTAGGTATATTTGATTTTGCTATTGGTATTAAAAATAAAGCAAATAAAATGACGATTTAAAAAGTGTAAATAAAACTTAAATAGGGGAAAGTAAAAAAACAAAATGTAGCCGCTTAAGAACTGAAAAGTTAACCGTTTAATTTTTTTTAGTTCACTTCTTGCCATAATGAAGTTTTTAAACAAATTAATAAAAAAGAACACTTAATGCTGTATATTCATTTGTTTTTAAAGCAAACTTAAAAAAATAATTATGAATGTTATTAATGGACATCTAGCCGGCCACGGTGGTCTAGTGGTTAGCGCATTTGCCTTTAGATCCAAGAGACGTGTGGTCGAACCTGGCCGAGGTCGGTGAGATTTTTCTAGCGGGGAAAAATATGAAGATGCGCCTTCTGTCGGATAAGAAGTAAAGCCGTAGGTCCCGTGCCACTGCGATGTGTGACACGTTAAAAATCACTACTGGAATTGGAATTACCCAGATAGGCAAAATTCTTAGTTAGGGTGTACAATGGGCCAATGATGACTACAGTACTTAGAGATGCTTGGAAAACCGTGTCCTAGATCTCGCTCTTTTAAAGCAATAATCAAGAGGCATCTACATATGATTAGTTAGGCCATTTTTAACGGAAATGTCATTGTGACATACCAATGAATTTCAAATTTTACTGCGAATAAGATTCTTTAAAAATAAATAAATAAGATTAAGACATGCTTAAAATTGCACATTTGGAGGATATATACAGAGAGATCAAAAAAGAACTTGATTACAGTAAGCCATGACTTTTTTTTCGTAGGTCGTAGATCAAAAATATCCTATCAACTGTCATGAATACGAACAAAAAAAAATCATGGCTTGCTGTAATCAAGTTCTTTTGTGATCTCTCTGTATTAGTTTAACATTTCAAAATAATATTTTAAAAACAAAACAGTTACCTGTTATCACCTCATCTGGTAATCATCCGGTATACGAGCAACAACTTATCATTTTTAATTTCTAGTTGATTATAACTTTAATAAAACAACCAAATTCCAATATCACAAAGCCAAACATTCTCTGAGTGTTATTTAAACGAATTTCTTTGATTTGTGCCTTTTTAATGTACTGAGTATTCAATTGTAGCGTTACGGACCCTTGTGTTGTGTATAGCTTTTATTCGTCGTGATTCTTCGTGATAGTCTTAGGTTCGGATCTAGAGTAGTTGAGCTAAATACGTGAAATAAAACACCAGAGAGGTTAATACTTTTATTAAAGTCAATATTTAACTACAGACAGTGCAATTTAGCTACCTCCGGTATTCACTTGTTCAGGCTAGGAAATAGATAAAGGAGAAAGATAAATGAGGCGTGCGACTTTCGAACGCCACTAAAATCAAATAGCAGTTACATTTAACATGACATATACATATATGCCAGTATAGATTAAAAATAAAAATTATGAGCATGAAGTCCCAAAGTTCAACTTCCTGTAATAATATAAACATAATGGAAAATGCCGTCAGCTACACAATATTTTTCAGTCATTCAGGTAAGGCTTTCGAGGTTAAAAAAATTCCGTGATCCAATTAAATTGGTAAACACAGTTTTAAGATTTCTCTGTGTATCTACAGCACTGCTAGTCGTTTTTTTTAGTTAATTCAAAGTATATAAAAATAGACTTATATATATATATATATATAAATCCTGCTATCAATATTGCGTCCTTTCATAACCCAGTCTTATTGCGTCCACTAGAAATACTGTAGTTAGACAAAAGATTATTCAAGTATATTACTCTCCACGAAATATCAGGTCGATCGCTCCTTTTAACGTTTGTCTACGTTGCTTTAAGTGTATATATTTTTTTTCATATCGCGTACCTTAGTGACTCCTTTCATTCTGCTAACATTATTGCAACCACTGTATATTTTTTGTACAGTTTCCATACCATCTCACGCACATTACTGCATCCGCCATGTTGCCTGATTTCCTGACCATTAATGTTCTAAAAATAGCTTTACTTGCATACAGTAAACGTGTTCTCCATACACATTTTCGGTATATTCGATTATGTGCATTTTGTGTTGCATTTTTACTTGTCAGGCTCCTACTCTTAACTGAATAACTCTGTATATTAAAAATTACTAGTCAGAAGACAAAAAGAAGTTTTAATGCTTCATTTTATTATAATTAGAGCTAGGATAGTTAGGCAAATTGCCTTTTTTAATAAATGGAAGGATTAAAGGCAGACTCAATTTTAAATCCGTTTTAGAATGCGTGCAATTCAAAAATGCTTATTTTATTTTGCCTCTCGTGCGTCTTTTTATGGAATCTACCTTTTTGGAGGAATTTCCTATTTTTCTTGCCTTTTTGTGCCTTTTATGCTATATTAAATATAAATTTTAAGAAATCTAGTTATTAAATTTTTAATTTAAAAGAAATTTGTGCTAGCAATATTCCAAGAAAAATTCACATTTTAAATTTCTGAAATAGATTGTAGAAAGTATTATTCCCACAGCACTTAACGATAGAGGCTTAGTGGGTTTTACCCTTTATTCCTACCGGCTGAAAATTTCTCAGAAGGATTATTTTCTTGAGATTTATTTTAATGAGGGACCAGTAGGTATTGTCAATAGAAAGTTTTCTATTGAAACAGCCAGTGTGTCACAATTTTCGAAAGTGTTAAGGTTAACGCCGTTTCTTTTAATTTTCTCAAGTATTCTTCAGATTTGCAGTTTTTGTTTTTTCCCCATCTTTTTTAGTAATTTTGCCTTTTTTTCGTGTTTGCCTTTTTTCACTTTATTTTTACCTTTTTACTGCCTTTTTATATCTTTTTTTGCTTTTTTGCATGTCTTTTTCGAGATTTTATTTTGCCTAACTATCCTAGCTCTAATTATAATATTAGCACTTATTTTCAAAGTGAGAAAAAAACTTATCACTAGGAAAAAACGTGAAAGCAATTATCAAGGTATTTTGACCTTTTGACACAAATGTTGTTTCTGCCTATCATGTGAATGTGGAAGTTTGATTATCATGTATCATATCGCATCTTTGACGTTCAATCGAAAAACTGGCTACGCATTGTTATAGAACATCATTCGAATCATATTATGCATACCATAAATGGTTAATCTATTCCTAATAATAAACTCACTAAGGGAAAATTAGTATAGCCTGAATCACCTTATATAATTATTATACAGTTTTTAATTCACATTTTGTTTGCTTGTTTACAGTGTTAAACTGTATTAAAATCTAAAAAAAAACATTTAAATAAGAAAATATTATTGTTTACTATCTATAATAGGAATATAATCGGTTTATGATAACATAACTAGTTCGTATTATTAACGAAATCAGGTGTACAACGCATACCTCTTTCCCGCTTTTTTACTACAAATGTGATGTTGATATATTAATAAGCTCGCAACTGGCATCAATGAAGAATACTTTGAAAGCGTAGGATAGTTTAAAATTGTAAATCTCACTTTATAATTTTTTTGTATTAGGCGGCCGTGGGCTAAAGGTTAGCGCGTTAGACTTCTATGCGGAAGGTTTTGGGTTCAATTTCCACTACCGGATTTTTACCGGCCGTGCTCCCTCGCAAGGCAATGGCAAACCAGCGAGGTATTCTGCCTAGTAAATCTTCTCTGGAGTAGTTTACACTTCCCGTGGTTCGGAGCCCACGTTGAGCTGTAGGTCCTCTATACCTGTGGCACTTTAAACGCGCAACACAGGCATAGGAGAGAAGATCGTTACGTCCCGTAAGAGATAAAGCACTCAGAAAAGAAAAACAATAGGAATGGAAAAAAATCCGTTTCTTTCCTTTTTTTTTTTTGGAATTACGGGTTCAATTTTATAGTAGTCGTCGAAGTTGAAGGTTCGGTAATAAAGTTTGTCATATTCTCAGAAGTTGGTTCATCGTCTTCGCCACTTCTTTATTGATGCATTAGTAAATCTTCATCCATATTTACATTAATATCATTGCTGCCATTTTGCGTAAATTTGATATCAATTGCGGGTTCCGCAGTTTCCGATTACCAAACCAGTTATATTTTTTCTTTTTCCAAAAACTCTCATTCTCTCACTCTCTATTTCATCTGCATAAAAAAATTTTAAGTTATGTATTTACCTAATCGAAACCGGTTTGTAGTTGATACGGATAATGTAGTCAATATCTAAAATCTAACTTTCAGGATATTAACTAAATCTTCAACCGTATTTTATGGGAATCTCCGTTATTAACAAGGATAGAAGAAAATGATTTGGGCACTATTTAGTAAAATTTTGGAGAGGAATTCATTGGTGCCAATAGATATCGACTAACTATTTTAATTTAGAGGATACGGTTGCAAAATGAAAATTTCAGCATTTCGTTTCGACGTTGTAGCACAGTAATTCCAAAAATTAGAAGAGTACTTTTTCCTTATTTTTTACATTGAATAACGGAATCTAATCATATCTACTCTAGTATCTTTGAAAACCCTACGTTAGCCGGATGGATTTCGGAATACACATTTGTGTTGTTTGCAATTACTTGAAAATTTCATATCGGCCAAAAAATTGAATTAAATCGTAAACATATTCGTGCAATCATTTTTTACAATTTTCGACGTGGATTATCTCAACAACAGTGCAGCGATGAACTTAATTCGCTTTTTGGCAATGAAGCACCATCAAGGACCAGTGTTTATCGATGGTTTACCGAATTCAATCGTGGCCGTAGTTCGTTCAACGACGAATTTCGTGAAGGTCGTCCAAAATCGGTTGTAGTTCCGAAAAACATTGATGCGGTACGTGAACTGATACTGCAAGATGTCATGTGACTTATCGTGAGATTGAGGTATCCTTGGACGCTAGTGGGACCAGCCTACATTCAATATTGCATGAACATTTGAATTTGATAGCGTTAGATCCCAAGTAATTGGACAATCGCTCAAAAGCCAGCACGTGTCAATTGGTCGCAACAAATGCTCAAAAAATTCGATCGCCGTGCTTCAAAACATGTGTATGACATGACAGGTGACGAATCGTGGATCTACGCGTATGAGCCCGGAAGTAAACAGCAGTCGACTGTATGGATTTTCTAAGGCTAGCCAAACCCAACAAAAGTCGTTCCCGCTCGAAGCATTTCGAAGCAAATGGTCGCCTGTTTCTTCGGTAAAACTGGACCTGTCTCAACGATACCATTGGTGCAACGTAGAACGGTCAATTTTGAATGGTACACAACCATTTGTTTGCCACAAGTCTTCGAAGAAATTAGGAAAACCAACCGCCGAAAACGGATCATTCTCCACCACGACAATGCGAGCTCTCACACATCGCGAGTGACTTTTTGAGCACTTAAAACGTCGATTTGATGAGTCATCCGCCGTATAGTCTTGATTTGGCACCCAATGACTTCTTTTTATTGCCGAACATCAAAAATAAATTACGAGGTCAACGTTTTTCGACACCTGAAGAAGCGGTTGATGCGTTCAAAATACATGTTTTATAGATACCTCAATCGGAGTTGTAAACGTGCTTCGAAAATGGTTTCACACGCATGCAAAAGTGTATTGATCTTCATGGAGAATATTTTGAAAAACCATAAAGCCATTTTCGATGATAAATATTTGTTTTTACTTTCCCATACCTTATAGGTATAGGGTAAGTATTGAAATCATGAAAATTTTCGAAATCGAGATTTTAACGGATATATCCGTTTTGGGTCTCTAGGAACCCAAAAAAGTGGTTTTTAAAAAATGTCTGTCTGTGGGTGGGTACGTACGTATGTACGTACGTATGTACGTATGTGACGCTCCTACAGCCGAAAGTATTGCTCCGATTTTGATGCGCTTTGGAATGCGGGGGTGTATCGAAAATTCATCGAAAAAATAAGCTTTTCAAAAAAATCCGAAACCGGTAGCGGAAGTTACGCATGTTTTTTTGGTATCACTTTTTTCGTGATTACAATTTTGAAACTTTTATCACGGATAACGATAGAGGGTCATAAGACAAATCTGTTAGTTTTTTGCCGAACTCGCTAGCTTTAAACTGAAGGGCGCTATGATTTTTTGAAAATTTTGAGTTTAACGCCCAATTACTCGAAAACGGATGAATCGATTCAAATGATTTTTATTTTCTGAATAGTATATGAAGGGTAAAATGAGGTGATATAAAAAGTTTTTTGAAAAATTATAAGGGGCCTAAATTACGAATTTTCAAAATTTTGGAAATTTTCAAAAAATTATTTCTCAAAAACTGCTCCAAGGAATTTTTTTAAATTTCATATGTCGATAGACCTCGCAAGGGGCTATCGATATGTTTTTTGAAGAACTCCGTAATTTTCCTGTGGCGCCCTCTACGAAGCTTGGAAGTTTGAAACTTCAAACTCCTTTAATTAATAAACGAAAAAAGATAGGAAGCTGGGGTTTTCACTGAATCGCTCAGTGCGTAATGGAGCATATGAATATGCAAAGAAATATTACACTCGTGGATTTATGTAAGCGCACCGGCCCCCTCTCCCCTCTTTTTTAGAAAAATATTTTTTTTATTCTAACGGTTGTTTTTTGTTTGCGTCAAAGAATCTTTTTCCGCGAAAATAAAAAAATCGATTTTTTATGCCCTACAAAATATAATTTCCAGGGACTTAGAAAATTTTACCTCGGTAGCAACAGCAATCGGTACTAGTTAGACCGCGCGACGTATATAGTAGAGAATGAAGTATGCCTGGTTGCATATTAAAAGGAAATTAAGGGTAAGTCTGTTCGTTACGAGGCAAGGTTTTAGGATAGCACTTGAACAACCGTTTTGAGGAAAATAACTCTACTGTTGAATAAAGATGATATGAACAGTTTCCAGTATGGGAAAGTCCAGGGAGGCAGTCGCGTCCACTTATTGTTCTCTAATCCCGAAATATAAAAGGCAATTGATATTATATTTATATACGGAGTTACTTATGTATATAGTAAGAAAATTGTAAAAATATTATTAATTTCAAATTAAACAGGTGTTCTAATTTTTGTTACGTTTATTTATAAGAGATACCGAACAAAACGACAAAATAAATATTTTTGTGTAGTACATATATTAAACTATTAATGTGATGCACTGAAACAATAAAATATAAATTGTGCACATTATGGAGGGTGAGACAGTTCAGCCTATTACAATATTACAATACTGCTCTAACGAATGTTTCTGTTAGAAATTTAGTCGAATTTATACATTGCCGATATAAGTATCTACCTGCAGATTCACAACAGCCTCTTTGAAATATTAAATTAATGATTTATAACTAGGTTGCAGTATAAGAAACAAAATTTATTCACTTTTACAAACTTCAATCAAACAAAATTTAGTACGCGTATTTTGGCTAAGAATAAATTATAATAATAATAAATTATAGGTAGATAGGGGGATCTTCGGCTGCTAAATTACGAATGTTGAGACAAACTGTAATAACTTATGTTTTAATTTATATAATATGAAATGTTTTCTCAGTTTCCGTAAAATACTGAGGCATTTAGTATGACATATCTTCGGTAGAAAATGATTCAAAAATTGAAAATGGTCTAGTTTTTTAATATGTCTTTTACTGTACTAAAGGCACGAAGAAGACATTAAATAATATCTAAAGCAAAACAAACACAATTACTTATACCTATTATTTTATAGGCGTGTAACATTCTATAATCTCTTGAATTAATGAGCTACATGATTAACACATAACACACGAATATCATTTACTTCGAGATTTAATTTAATCAAAGATAAGGACAAACAAAACCACCGACTCCGCATGTAACATTGTATTGCAGTGCAATACAGTGTTGCCAGTTCGTGGACGCAGTAAGTATGAAATGTACATTCTATATACGGAAAAGTGTATATATTTAGCGCCCTCCCAGCGACTAATGCATTGAACTGAAATACCCTTCCCTTATACATCTGGCTAACAATATTGCGTCCAATTTTATGAATTTGGCGCTATATTTTATATGTTAGAGCAATGCAGGTTTGTCAGGTTGGAGCGAACTGTTAAGATGGTTACACTGCTTTGAAAATAAATTACGAAACAGCGAGAATTTTAAATTTTTATTAGCGATTACATTATTGCGTCCGGTATACGGCCGCAATAATTCATCGGACGCAATAGCAACCGTAAATTGGCATTGTATGGACGCAACAATGATAGCAGGATGCATATATATATATATATGTATACATAAAAATTGTCATTGAGACACCCAAACTGCATACTCATTACTATTGTGGCACCCAAAAATACCAAGAGGCACCCGACTTTGGGTGCCACAGGTTTATGTGTATAAATTCGTCCTACGCTTCAAGAAGGTCATTAATCTCGTTTAACAAAAAATAGGTCGGGAGCCATATTGACACCCATTATTCTGGGATATATAGTTTAGTTCGTTGATTTTATCATAGAGGTCGCTTTGTTATATACACGTATATAAAATTATTTAAATGTTGTAAATGGCATCTTGCCATGGGTGTATTTTCCGGCACCCACAATTTGGCAACAATAGTATATTACGATCCAAGATCGGTAAGTCGCTTATAACAGATCGAGAAACAATTGGAAATACGAGACCATTTGGGCTTCGATTTTCTAATTTTGAAATCTGTTGTAAACATTTAACGATCGAGCGTCATATAAAATTTTTTGCGTTGTTTATTTTTATTTAAAAATAAAAAATGTATTAGGAGTATTTTTTATACAGGGTGGGGCAATAGTGCGTGGGAGTTCGATAGCTCGTATACCGTAACAGATAAAAAAATCTTTCTAATGCTGATGTAAAGTGTGAGTAAATGCGCATACATAAAAATTATTTTTAAATATACAGGTTGTTACAAAAGTGTGGCACGCTTAAGGTAATTTTTTTAAATGGAATTCCCTGAATATTTTTGCATATTTAACACTTCTCTTGGGATGTTTATTCATATCTAAAATATTAGCGCCATCTAATGTCCGGTGTAGACGTAATAAATTTGCTTTCAAAAACTTAGTTTTTACATTACTCCACTTAACAATTCACCACTGCCGCGGCCGCAGCTTTGAAGACGAAATTAAGTAAGAACCTTATTGCAGGAGGTTGTAGGGTGCTCTTGTTTAAATATCGTAGAGCCACCATGTACAGGGTGTTCAAAATTTATTTTCACATTTTGAGAACTTTAAAGTTATTTTTCTCAACTTTTGCAAATGAAACACCCTGTATATCCGTATGGCTATTTGTAGCCACTTTTGATTTATTGCGAAAATAGTACAAAATTCAACAATATTTATTTAAAAAAATTAAGGTTTATTCAAATCAAACAGAACACCATGTGTATGCTGCCCAAAAAAATATTTTTTTCATTAGGTGCATTTTATGTTTGTGTCTCGATCTCACACAGCACAATAGTGAATTTATTTGGTTGTAAATTATTTTGGTTATTTGTGTTCGACAAAACAATAAAGCATCTGTTCGCTAGCAATCGTTTTGCACAAACGTATCAACTTTAATTTTTTGACATTAGCATTAAATAAGTTTAATAATTGCCCGAATGCAGTTCTCATTGTGGTAATAAATAAATAACTTTTGTATTTTTTCTTAGTTATTGTATTTGGAAGTCAATTCGTGTCTACTATAAAAATCTCCTAATCCCTGCAGTTTTAGTTATTTAAATTTGTTTCATTCAGAACAGCTATGTACGTTCTAATTCATAACAGCTTTGGGATATCCACGACAACCAACACATAATCAATAAGGTGTGGTAGGACCGCTCCCTGGCGTCGGTAGTTAGCCATAGTAGCAGAAATAGGCCGACGATAAATAAAAACAAACAACAACAACAAGTAGTTTATAATGTGTTGGTTATGGAACCGGGAAACAAGTAAAAATAGCTTAGTTTTTTTTGTTTTATTGTTTACAATACGATTTATTAGATAACTAATATTTAGAATTTTTGTAACCTGAAAATAATGACCTGACCAATAATTTTTCCACGCTTTCTACTTCTAAAATGCAAACTTAACCGCGATCTACCCTAACCCTAACCCTAATTTTTAGCTTTGAAGAGTATTCTAACCTAATATTTTAAGGAGAATTTGGGCCCACAAAAAAACATTTGTCAATGTTTTTATTAAGTAAAAAGAAACGTGGTACACAACGAATAATTATTTGTAATTTAATTTAAAGCATACAAAAACTTATTTTGAATCTTTTGCGGCATTTGATGTTCTGCATTGCATTTCATCTACAATTTTTTGTAGTTTGGGGTATACGTACTTAGGCAGTTTCTTAAACATGAATCCAAGTGTTCCTCGGTTAAAGTGTTGCGATATTTAGATTTCACTATTTTCATTTGCGAAAATGCTGATTCGCATAAATAAGTTGACCCAAAACATGAGTGTAAATTTGCAGCACATTTATGCAAGCTAGGATACTTTTCTGCTAATACATATTGCCCAAATTTTCCTCGGATGCTTTTCCTCGGAATTTTTCTGATTTTATTAAAACATCGTTTTGTAATTTAATTATTTCTGTTTCCACCAATAGAAATAGCAATGCAAGTTTTTCTGCACATTTTTCTGTCTGTGTCTGCAGTAAATGGGAAACTCACAAATAAAATGATATCTTCTATTTTTTTAATCTTGGAAACGTCTCTCAAGGTCGTATCAATATTTTTAATTTCATCTATATATCTGTTTGGATCGTAATTTGTAGAATTGGAACTTTTTAATTGTGCCTTCATATTTGGAAAGTGGGCCAAGTCGTTATTTTCAAGTTTAGATAGGAGAAACGTGAGTTTCCGTTTGGAAGCATTTATGCAACTTACCAATTAAAATATTATTTTATCTTTACCTTGTAATTCAAGATTTAAATCATTGTGTTTGGATGTGATGTCTGTTAGAAAAGCCAAGTCCAATTGTTCGTATTTTTCACCCCTTGAAACAAGAAATGTCTTAATTTCGCTAATCAAATCTCTGAAACGCTGTTGAAATTTCCCTCTACTTAACCACCTAACGTTGGTGTGCATAAGTAGTTCAGTTTGTCCATCGTTATCACCTTCTTCTACTTGTATTTTGAAAAGTAGTCTTTGTAGACTTCTAGCGTGAATTGAGTTTGCAATTGTCCATAATATCTTTCATGTTTAGGACTTTAGCACATAACACTTGTTGGTGTATGATGCAATGGTATGACAAAAAGTCGGGAAAATCATCATCACCTCGCGAATATATTTTTTAACACATTGTTTTTTTTTATATAAATACTTTTGCTTTTACTGCGTGCGCCATGTTAGTCCTTTGTCAAGATTTACCCAAATACTTGACGCTATCTGCGGTGGGTATAATTTCATTGTTTAATGTTATTGATGGAGAGTTTTCACGGCATTTTGTAAAAGTAACTTGGTTTGACTTAGTCTCATTCACCTTAATTCGCCATTTCTTAGTCCATTCCTCTATTTCATAGATGTTTTGTTGCTGCAATTGGTTCCCGATGTACAGCTAGGATGGTGGTGTCGTCTACAAATGTGGTTGTAGTTACAGTTTCGTTTGTTGAGAGATCCGCTGTAAACAGTAGGTACAATATCGGACCTAGCACACTACCCTGTGGTACTCCTGATGTTATGGGGTGTATTGCTGTTATCTCAGACTCATATCTCACCCTGAAGTATCTCTCACTTAGGTATGAATTGAGGATAGCATATATTTCATGTGGAAGGTTTTCTTTGAGTTCGTACAGCAGTCCCAGATGCCAGACCTTGTCGAACGCCTGGCTGACATCTAAGAATACTGCTGCACAATAGCTTTTATGCTCAAAGCTGTTATTGATTGGATTAACGACCCTATGCTGTAGAATGCTGGCATCTGAAACCCAATTGGTGGTCCGGTATCTGCAACTATTTTAAACATAATGGGTAGTAGGCTGACGGGTCGATATGAGGCAGGTTAGTTTAGTGGTTTACCCGGTTTTTGGGTTAATATAACTTATGCGGCCTTCCATTGGGCTGGGTAGTATGTTAATCTGAAAGCTGCATTTACAAGCTGAGTGAGCATGACTACTCCTTAATGGGGGATTTCTTTGATTACTTGGCCTGTAATTATATCGTAGCCGGGCGCTTTCTTTGCATGTAAGTCTTTCGTGATTATGTCTTTTACTGCATTTGGTGTTACCTAGCGTATAGGTTCGCTTGATTGTCATTTTCATCATCTTCTTAAGCGCTTGAAAGTGGTTTAAAAACATTTTCTAAGTAATTAGCAAAAGTGTTAGCCTTTCTTCAGTTTTAGCCCATCCACCAGTTGGTTTTCTTATGGGTGGTATGTGTACTCTTGGTTATTTTAATTTCCGTGTTGCTTTCCAGTGTTTGGTGTCAGCTGATGGTGTTAGACTTTCAAGGTATTCCCGGAATGAGTTGTTCTCGAGTTCTGTTAGCAACTCTTTCAGTTGCCTGGCTGCTCGATTATAGTTAGGTTTATCCTGTGGATGTCTGGACGTTTGCCAGATTTTCCGAAGTCTTAATTTTTCTACTATTTTCCCCGAATGGTTTACTGGATAGCCGGTTGTTTTTTTTTTTTGGAGCTGAAGTTGTCTCCCAGGCAGCTTCTTGTATAAGTTCAGTAAATTTTTGAACTCCGGTTTCCAGTTCTTCCGTCGTTTTGAGTCAAAACCCTTAGGTTAATCTGCATTTATTAATTCTTTGTAAAGTGATCAATTTTTTTTGATATTACAGTTTTGCTGCCTGTTCCTTTTCCTTTGCTTCAGAGTAAGTGGTTACTATCAGTGGTCCATACCAATCTTCTATAACTACGCTTGCTGCCTGGAGATATGTTTCTTCAACTTTATCCAGGGTATGGTGCTTAATACCATGTCGTATTATAATTGCTGCACCGGCTCTGGCCTTTCGCTCTGGGTCTGGATGGGCTGTGTTGTACGTTATGTAATGCAGTATTTTGAAGCTGGTGTTAGTTGTTAGGTGGGATTCCGATATAAGTAAAATATCGATTTTATGTAGGGTCAGAATTAATTCTATTTTATATTTGTGATTTGTGACACCGTTTGAGTTCGATAATGCTATTTTGTATAATTGAGCCATTATTGTTTGGGTTTTGCATGGGTCATCTCTTCTCCGAGCTGTCTGATTTATAGTTTCAATTCCAATATGGCTTGTTGTTGTTTCTCTATTT
>JABXWE010023051.1:0-19270 GCA_014611495.1 Limonius californicus
TGTCTGATACTGCATTGTTCACTTTGACTTGATAAGTTCTATCGGTGAGGTATGACTTGAATAGTCAGTAGGTATAGCTGACTGGGGAGGTGGACACATACTCTTGTTCTCCATGCTTTCCATTATGTGAGTAATAATTCGGTGACTTTGGTGGAGTGGCCTTCACGGAATCCAAATTGGTGCGATGTAATAAGTTGATCTAGGTCTACAGCTTCTTAAGGCGTTTGAGCAGGAGTCGTTCAAGGATTTTGGAAAGGAGGGGTAAGAGGCTTATCGGTCTGTAGGATTGTGGTTGGGTGGGCGGTTTACCAGGCTTAGCAATCATTACTATCTGGGCATGTTTCCATAATATAGGGGAGTAGCAGAGTCGTAGAATGCCATTGTAAATTGTGGTAAGTAACTCAATGGCTTTCCTAGGAAGATTTGTCAGGACTTTTACAACTATTAGGTCATATCCTGACGCTTTCGCACGTTTGTTAGTTTTATTTGTTGGGGAACTTCGGTTGGTGTGAAGGGTTTGATTGGCAGCGACAGTTGGCAAGCAGCGTTAAGGAAGCATTCAATTTCTCTATCGTCAACATTTTCTTGTGGTTGTGGTGTAGCAAAGGCATCAGTTAGATGTTTCGCAAATGTGTTGGTTTTATCGGTATCAGATTTGGCCCAGGTATTATCGGTCTTTTTGACAGGAGGGGTAATTACTGTTGGCCGATCGAATTGTTTTGTTGCCTTCCATATATTATTGTCATCAGGAGAAAGCTTAGTAATATATTGTCTGAATGTTTCATTGCGAGCTTCCGCTAGCGCGTTTGCAATTGATGCGTTAGTCTATTGTAATAGCTTTTATCCCGTCTCTCTCTAGTTCTCTGCTATTGTTTTCATGCCCTCCGTTTCTCAGTAATAAGATTTCGTAAGTTCTGAGGAATGTTGTTCGTGCAGGTGATGTTTTTAAATTTCTTTTTCCAGTAATTCCAATCAGTGTATTTATTGCATAATTTTTAAGGGGCTCTTTCTTGATGACCGTCGTGCTGATGCTTATAATGATTGGTGAATGATCAGAAGAAAGATCAAAGTTGGATTCAGCTTGATGGTATGTATTCGCTATGACATTGGTAATTGCATGGTCGAGTAAATCTGGCAGTTTATGCGGGTTACTGGGCCAGAATGTTGGTTCACCAGTCGAAAAGTAGTTGTAGTTGTTTCGTTGGACTGCAGTTAACAGATTACGTCCTTTCGGGGTGGTAATCCGTGAGCTCCAAGCTGTATGTTTGGAGTTCCAGTCTCTGGCTTCAATAAATCTTGGGCCCAGGCTTAGCAGGAATTCTTCATATTCTGCAGTTGAGATGAGATGACGGGGAGGACTGTAGCCAAACGCAATGACCAGGGAATAAGGGAGAACTTCTATTTTTATTTTTGCACTTTGGACTTTGTTGGTACGAAAAGACTATCTCATCGTGAGAAATTGTATTTTTGACAATTACAGCCGATCCGGCGTGAGCTGCCGCCTGGATGATTTGCAAGGTAAGTAATATAATTCGGTATTTTAATTGTTGTTGGTGCGGTTGCATGATTTTCTGATATCAGTCGGATATCAATTTGTTGGAATTGTAAAAAGGTGATTATTTACGGGATGTGTCGGGTAATGCCATTAGCATTCCAGATGCCGATAGGTTTGTAAGTCGCCACTTTTAGACTACAATAAAAATTGTATATTTATGATATTCTTTTGGGCGATTACTAATTAGGAGATGCGGAAGTTATGATTCCATGTTCTCTTTATTCCCATTAAATTCCCTTTAGCACAAAAAATGATAAAATATTAAATATAATTTATTTGTGTCCAGGAATATTTTAATATTAAAGAAAAATTTTCTGACGGAAAGTGTTTTTGAAAGGATTTTTTGCAAAATATGTAGATGTCCTTTTTCATGCGGGTACAATACCCTACATGTGCTTATCTAAAAGAATAAAATATTGTTGTTACTAGAAAACCCCTTATTAAAGACACATTTATTAATTAAACTATGGGGGAATTATTAGATATTTTCCACGTCTTAACAGTAGTGCATCAGCCTAGATATTTGATACTAAAAACGTGTTGATGTTTTTCTTCTATCCTCTCAGACAGTTAGGATTTGAATGCACATTATTGAAATATATACAGTTACGTACATTGTCGTTTCGCTTGAGGTAGACTAAGTGCCCACTACGAGAGTTTGGCGTTTTAGTAATTTTTCTCTGTCGGCGGTTTGCGCAAGGTTGGCGTTTTGGTTATGATTTAGTTTCGGCGTTTTGGTGTGATTTGACAAGTGTTTATTACGAAACAGTAATATTAATGAATATGCAAGGTTAGGCCGATTTTGTCTTTGACGCTAAGTTATCAATTATTGTGGCGTCGCTTAACACTGGTCGGCGTTTTGGTCTTAGCTTGCGAAATGATCTTCGAACCGCTGTCTGCATTATGGGCCTCGTCGGCGTATTGGATATTCGGCGAAATGTCATGAACTTTCCGTAGTTTCTCTAGGGGTACGCTATCGTACGACTAAGTCTTTTTTTGTGACTTGAGTTAGACATAACAGGTTATGTAAGGAGGGTCGTGTCTATCTGAACTTTTATGTCTCGTACGATTCGTCCAAATATTTTACTTATAGTTTTAATGACTGGCATTCCCTATAGTTATCCCACCGATCTCTTATTTTGTATATGGGTGTTATGTGTCCAATTTTCCATTCCATTGGTATAACATTAATGTGCTCTTCCTTATTACTTTTCTATGGACTTTTCCCGGGTCTGGCACCTTTCCGTTTCTATATCAGTACAAACATGCAGTTTTGAAGTAAAGTACGGAACAAATTCTTAATCTCCGAATATATACAGTTTTTTGAAAAATCATTGAATGTAACTTGATTGAAATTGTAGAGCTAAGGTGCGAGTATATTTTTTTTAGTTTAAAAAATGGCCCGTTATTAATGCTTCTACTGATGCAACGATTTTCACAAAGTTCATTATTATAATAATATTGGCTGAACGTTGGAAGCTTGCGGTCATTTAAAATATGAAGTTACATAAAGTACTATTGAGAAACTAAAGTTTCCTCAAACGAACCTATTGCTCGAATAATAAACAATTTTCAAGTTTTATCGGTTATGAACGAATTAAAAGTGGAATGCATGATATTTATGTACATCACGTAAATGGAGCACCAAGTCCACAAAACTTTCTCCATTTAACGAAATCCCTGTATCTGAAACATCTATACGCGCGGATAAGTTAGTGAAATCTGAAATCGAGTTTTATAGTATTAATCTATCTGCGGATTACTACAAAGTTGACTTGCATAAGGGCACCCTGTCTTTAAATATTTATTTATAATTGTAGGAAAGAAATTTTGCATGTTAATGCAAGCAAATTTTGTACCTATAACTAGTTACCAGATGCACTCAGAGATATTTAATTAATTCAGCAACTCAACAAATTTATATTATTAGGCTAGACTTTAAGGAAACAAAAACAGAAGATGCAAGAAAAGTACTTCAGGGCTCTAAACGTTCGTAATCCAGTAACAAATATCAGGATAACCATTAAATTGCAAAGAAGATGATTTTTTGTATCAAACGCAAAGTTGTACTTTTACATATACTTAAAGAAAATTTAAGATTGTCAAACACTCTAGCATAGAGTTTTACATTCTTGTAATGTATTCTGATCGTGGATTTTCATGAAAAAATATGCGTTTTGGAACGCTAGGAACATAAATATGTGGTTTCATCAAATGTCGGTTTGGATGCTTGTGTGTATACCTTCCATAACACAGGAACCCCAAGAAGAAGAAGAAACGAATGTTTCTTTTTCAGAACTTTCTAGCGTTAACACTAATGTAGATGTGATATTTTATAAACTTCCGCTTTAACGCCCGTTCATTCAGAAACCACCCATCGCATTGTTATCAACTGCAGGCTGTTTAAGAGTAGTAAAAGTTTAATAGGCGATAATAGCAAAACTGTTGTCGTGAAAAAATAGTTTTGTTTCTCTTTCTTCTATTAAGTTCTGTAGAAGGCATTGATTACAAAACTGTCTAACTGGATCACATGTATAAATTATTTAATATGGTTGATATACTGACTTTCTAGAGTAAACCGCTCACTGAAAACAGATTTTACATTATTAAAACCACACACATAAAAATCGATGTTTTAAGATTGTATTGCCCAGGGAATTCTATTACATTTTCGTTGAAACGCTTTATCTGTTAAGTAAAATAATTATTATAGCACCATTGAAATTACGTTGTCTAGACGCAGGGTGCAACCTTCCTTATCATAATAGCTGCATCCTGTGATAAGACCTACATATATGTCCGATTTTTAATTAGAAAGTTAGTTATTAAGATTCATAATTGTAGAGTGTTACTCTGTCCGAATATTTGTAGCTCCGTTCTTTAATAAATAAATGTTTTTAAAAACTGCATTATTAATTGAGAACGTATAATTGTCGCAGTCGCTGTAGGATTTGCAGAAAAGTGCCCCAAATTCGCGCACTTTTACGTTTCAACGTTTGATCTGCATTCCTGAAAGAACCAACGATCTAGAAAAATAGTATACGACTCCTGACAGAGGACAAAATTGCTAAAAACACGAGAAGAATACCATACTAGTGATCAACGAGACAGGTGGACTCTTCAACAATCAAGAAACCCACCTGAAGAACAACGCCCCGGAGAAGCATCGCTGGGTCCTGTTCAAACAACGCCCCGGACAAGCATCGCTGGGACCTGTTTAAAACGTCTTTATCGTAAAGACAGAAGAATGCAAATCTTCGCCATTTTTATGTAAGTTTAATTACGTTTTTACAAAAATGTTTGTACTTAATAATCATTTTAGTATTACGCAACTATTAACTGAATCTATCTGATTCTTCGGTATATTATTGTTAATAGATATTTTCATTAATAGCAATTGCAACGCTTAAACAATTAGGTTCAGTGCGGTAAGCAAAATTAACAGCTGTTATTAATAAAATAACTTAATCTCCTGTTACACTCGCACTGAATGCGTAAGATTTATTAGATTTATTTAGAACTGTTACCCTAGGTATTAATGTCATTAGAAAATCTTATAGAAGCACTAGAAAACGCGAATCTTATCATCTAACCTCAATTTAGACCTATTTTAAGAGAACCCAGATTAATCATGAATAATCAACAATTTTATCCCCCGGGATTTCACCCGAGTTTATTAAATAACATCAGTGAATATGATGGAAATCCAACAACTTTGGTTAAATGGCTTAAACAAGCAGGCATAATCATTGATCAATTTTCCACGCAAAATGCAGCTGATTATATCAATCATCTCCTCCTCTCTACCGCTCTCTCTCGTTTAACCGGAGCAGCTGAAGCTGTAACATTAGGACAAACTATTAACACCCGGGCAGATCTAAAACAAAAACTGAAAACGAGTTTCGGAGATAACCGTTCTGAAGACGCGCTCATACAAGAACTCGTTAATTTATACCAAAAAATGAAACTCCGCTAGAATTTCATGATAAATGCATGAGAGCTCGAACGTCACTATTTGCTTATCTAATATCTTGCGCTTAACGAAAACAATGACGTCACAAGAGAAACAAAAATTATTTTATATACCAGTCTTGCAAAAAATCAATTCCCTACTGGCCTAAAAGGAGACTTAAGTCGCTACCTTTTAGCTCACAACCCAGCCACCATGGAAGACGCTTTAAAATTAATTTTAGAAGAACAAGAACGGGAAGACAGACGATCTAGATTATTCCGCGGAACAATTCCTAAACTTCAAAAGGAAATTCCCCGGAAACCCGCAACGTACACGTACCCACAATATCGGTCTACTTGGGCACTACCTGTAAGACAACAATCTATGCAACCCCCGCAATATCAATCTACCTGGGTACCACCTGTCCGTCAACAAGCTCAAACCTACCAATTACCTAACATTCCACCCATGAAGTTTCCTGGCCGCCAATTTCAAAACAACCCTAACTGGTTTAATCCTCAGCTGAAACATCAACAAGGCTCTAACGTCTTTAAATCTGGAACCAACATTCCGACCAACAAACCAACACCTATGCAAACATCGACCATACATAAGCGACCAGCAACGCAGCAGTTACAAAACTCCATGCGACGCCCTTACCAGCAACCGTATGTGCAGCAGTCCACTAGACCTCAAAATTTTACATCTACTAAACTATTGCATACCAACGGTGAAGAAGACTGCATACAGCCAGAAGAACACATACCTGAAGCATACCATGATGAAGTCGAATACCAAGAAACAGTAGAAAATTGTGAAGCAACACCTGACTATCAAGAAGATATTGAAAATTTTTACATACAAGCCTCGGATTAGAAACAATCAACATAAATAATCATAACCCCGCTAGCCTTCCTTTTATTTACTTACCAAATACAAAAAATAAATTAATGATCGACACCGGCAGTATTCGAACTTTAATCAAGCCAGAATTTATTTATGAACATTTCCCTGAAATCATTGTTGAAAAACCTTTCGAAATAACTACATCGCACGGTAAAACATTTCATAACGAAATAGCATGCGTGCCTATACTCTCACTATTTAATGAACCTGGAGATCATGAAGTTTACCTCTATAATTTCCATAACGATTACATTGGACTTATAGGAAACGACCTATTAAGCAGAATAGGAGTTAAAATCGATTACAAATGGCATCCCATACAAACAGACAAAACAATAGTACCCTTTCAACAAAAAGTTAGTTATCAACAAACTAAACAACAACCTCAAGATACAATACATCATCTGAAAATACCTCCACGTACCGAAATGTATGTCAAGCTACCTACTCGCAGTAATAATGGAATTAAGATTTGTTCCCAAAGAATTTACTCTCCAGATTTAATGGTGCCAATTGCCATTGTAAAAGTGCAGAATAATTGGTTTTACACATCAATTATTAACACTTCAGAGAAGTCAATCGCAATATGTCTACAAGATCCGCTTCACCTGGAAGATATGGACACGGCCTATCTGAATACTTATGTTGCCGAAAGTAAACCAGCTACGCGAAAGCTGTTAAGTGACAATTTGAAAAACAACCTTCGCCTCGAACACCTTAACGCTGAAGAACAGACACTTCTTACCGGACTATGTCATGAATATCGAGACATCTTCCATCATCCTGATCTTTCCTTAACTGCCACCAATAAAGTACGCCACCATATACGAACAAAAACCGAAGATCCGTTACCGTTACCGTTACCAAAACGTACAGATACCCTCATGTTCATCGCGAAGAAGTAAAATCGCAAATAGCTAAGATGCTTGATCAAAAAATAATAGAACATAGTGAATCACCATATAACTTTCCAATATGGATAGTTCCAAAGAAACTCGATGCCAGTGGAAAACGTAAATGGCGCATAGTCACAGATTATAGAAAATTAAACGAACAGACCATAGAAGACAAACATCCACTACCTAACATAGAAGACATTCTCGATAAGTTAGGAAGAGCAAATTACTTCACATCATTAGACCTAGCATCTGGTTTCCACCAGATTGAAATAAGACCTGAAGATCGCGAAAAAACTGCCTTCTCAACCGAAGAAGGACATTTTCACTTTCGCCGTATGCCATTCGGTTTGAAAAATGCTCCTGCACCTTTTCAGCGAATGATGAATCATATTTTAAAAGGTTTAACTACATCCCAATGTATGGTTTACTTAGATGATGTAATTATCTACGCCTCATCTCTCCCCGAACATATGACGAAGTTGCGGAACGTCTTTCAACGTTCCCGTGAAGCCAATGTAAAGATACAACTGGACAAGAGCGAATTTCCAAAGAAAGATCTAGAATACCTAGGTCATGTTATAATACCTGAAGGTATAAAACCGAACCCGATAAAAATAGAATGTATACAAAAGTTTCCCATACCCAGAACAACAAAAAAAATCAAGTCCTTCCTCGGACTACTCGGATATTACCGTAAGTTCATAAAAGACTTTGCAAAATTAACAAAACCCCTTACGAAGTGCCTTAAGAAAAATAATAAAATCATCCATGACCAAGAATTCAAATAAGCTTTTCAAAGCGCTAAGGAAATTTTAATGAATGAACCGCTTTTAATTCATCCGGATTTAAATGCGCCCTTCGAGTTAACTACGGACGCCTCAAATATCGCCACTGGTGAGGTGCTTAGCCAAAAAGATAGACCAATTGCTTATGCCAGCCGAACGTTGAATGAAACGGAACAACGATACTCCACAGTTGAACGGGAACTATTAGCCATTGTTTGGGCTACAAAGCATTTTCGCCCTTACCTTTTTGGAAAACTCTTTTTACCGACCATAGACCCTTAGTTTGGTTCAAAAACCTTAAAGAACCAAATAGCAAATTAACACGTTGGAGTTTGAAATTGGAGGAATTCGACTTTCAGATCGAACACAAAAGTGGAAAAGTAGCTGACGCGCTATCTCGTGTACAAATCAATCTCACACATATCGAAGACACGGATAACAGCTTCATGCTTGCACAGCCTGATGACGAAACTATAAAACATTGGCTAGAAGCAGCTGATATCGTAACAAGACTTGATACCCCTGAACCCGAGCAAATAACCAATCCTGAACTTCAAACGTTTAGACCTCCCTCTCCCCCCGACGAAGAGATGGACATACCAACCTTTATACCCGAAGAGGAGAAAAACCCGGTTCCCATTATTATCATGGACAGTGATGAGCAACATTTAGATACCAGTTGCACGCAACACTCACAAGAAGATTCGACACCTTCAATATCATATTGCAATCAGCCACTGCAATATCACGCAAACCAAATTATGTTCAAAAGAACAAAAGGACCACCAAAAATTACATTTAAAAAATTAGAAAATGCTAACTTGGTTACCGTTTTATTAACAGAACAACCAGACACCACAATAGAAACATATCGTTACCTCCTATCACAATATTGTCAACCTAAAGGAAAATACTACTGCTATTTTCACAACACCGAAGACTACGAGACTTTTTGTATGTATGTGTTATCAATCACTAATCAACAAACACCTATTTTCCTACGTTGCACCAAACAAGTGACTTATATAACAGATAAAGAAGAACGCCTTGCTCAAATAGATAACTACCACAATGGTAAAACTAATCATAGAGGAATCCAAGAAACCATAACACACCTGAAAAGACATTATTATTGGAAAGGAATGGACAAAGATATAACCGCTTACATCAATAATTGCAGAACCTGCAAAACACAGAAATATAATAGAGCACCTATTAAAATGCCATTCAACCTAACACCAACTCTCAATAAACCACTACATACTATCCATATTGACATTTTCCACATTGAAAATAAAATGTTTTTAACTGTTATCGACGCGCTTACACGTTACTTACAAGCATACCCCATCAAGACGAGAAATGCACCTGAGATAACACAACAACTACTTAGGTATTTTGCCGCATTTGGAATACCTCATACCGTTGTTGCTGATGGTGAATTTTCCAACCACCTGATCATCAATATGGTGGAACAGCACCACGTGGTTTTACATATAACAACCCCACATCATCACGAATATAATTCAACTCTTGAAAAAGCCCATTCAACTATGATCGAACATTATCGATTACTGCACGAAAAACACCCTCTTGAAACTACAGAAACTAAAATACTATATGCAACAATCATTCCATTCACTCAGCACTTGAGTACTCACCCTTTGAACTCTTATTCGGACACACGGAAGGAAAAAACCCATGTGACATCGACTACGAAAAAAGCTTCCTATCGGAATACTTGCAATCCCATAAAGAAAAACTACAAACCATTTATGATAAACTACAAGGAAAACAACACTACCAGAAAAAGAATCGCACAGATAAATATAATAAAACACGCAACCAACCAGCTCTAGCAATTGACTCTCTAGTATATGCAAAAACCCATCTATGGAACAAATCTAAACCTAGATTTAAAGGTCCCTATCGTGTCCTGGAGATATCAAATCGAAACATTTGTAAATTACGTCATGAACTCAAAGGAACGTTGAAGACAGCCCATTGTAACGACCTTCTTCCCCTTTCAGTTTCGTTACCTCAATTGGAATCAACGACGCCACCGATGACGTCACCATTATGAACCTTCAAGACAACCCCGGCTTGTACCATGGTAAAACAGTTCTCCAAGAATCAACCTGGACCCTTATAAAAACTACTGATTACACACCCATGCTACAAGAATATAACCTGTTAAAAGAAAACGCCTTATCCATCTTCAAAATACTAGAAAAAGCCCCATTAAAGTCATCACGTATTAACCGATGCAATTCATCTACCTGTTCCTCAAGCAGTTCTTCAATACAAAAATTAAATTATTCAACATATGAATTTAAAAATCAACTAACTATTCTCGAAAATTATATATTTGAAAATGATAAGTCTATTGACCACCTATTCCCACACCTACGGCGTAAAAGAGGAGCCATAAATGGCCTTGGATCGATAATTAAATTTGTCACCGGAAATCTAGACGCTAAAGACGGAGAAAGATTCGAACACCTAATCGCGGATTTGCAAGAAACTACGAATAACCATGAGAAAATACTTCTCGAACAAACCTCATTACTCTCCTCGACCATAGAACAATTTGATGAAAATATACAACGCTTATCAAGCAACCAAGAATTTATCGCAGAAAAACTTCACGAAATACATAACTCATTGCAAAAAGAAATTCGACAAACTACGGAAATCCTCAACATGAATAACCTTTTAAACCAATTGACACACCTCTTGCAATTAACCTGGGCCAAATTCAACGAATTAGAAATAGCAATAACCTTTGCTAATCGCAATCAGCTTCATATATCATTACTGGAAAATCAACAACTTTTGGATGGTTTAGAAAGCATAGCGCATTATCTACTACAGGCTGTACCTGAACGTCTTAAGTCCCAACTCGAATTACCTTATGAAATAACACCAAAAAATATTCACAAATATGATCAGATTATCAAGATAAAGGCATATCAAATAGAAAATCGTTTCACCTTCCTATTTGAAACTCCTTTGATTAAAAACAATCCATTTAAATATTATACCCTTGTTCCACTACCTGTGTTCACCTCAACTAATCAATTTCGAATGATCATCCCTACTTACACGAGCTTATTATTTTCCGAGCAATATAGTGCACCAATAGACAGTTCAAACTGCATTGCAACATCACCATTCAATTATTTTTGTAGCCAACAATTCGCGTTTCACTTGCCAAATAATCTCTTGTGTGAAACACAATTGCTTGCTTTTTCACCTAATCAAAGTTGTCAGGTATATTCATTTCCACTCGAAACTTATAAAATTAATCAATTAGATTCAACTCTATGGACAATATCAACAAGTCAAGAAGTTATGCTTGATATTAAATGCATTAAAGAAACTTATAAGAAAACTGTAATAGGAACACACTCTATTAATGTTCCTACGTCTTGCGTCGTCATTATTGATGGCAAAGATTTGTTAATTAACAAACAATTAAACATAAAATCACTTATAGATAATTATACTCCCCACGTCGACAAATTAGACAGACATACCTTAGAAGTTACAAATATTACTGCTGTAAAACTCACGCATCTTAATCTACAGCATTTACATAACCTGCAAGAAAAATTAATACAAATACCAGGTGAATTAAAATCACCTTACACGCACCATCTCTCTGTAGGTGCCTTTAGTATCTCAACAATCATAATTTTTGTTTTAATAATAGCAACTATAATATGTTATTGTAAACGGCATTCCCTAATCGCCAACTTACATAAAATTCTGAAAAATAATGCAAATACAGTCATTCCATTAGTACAAATTGTTGAAAATAAAAATTAGAATAACTCAAACTTTTATTTTCAATCTGGCGATGGAGGAATTACGTTGTCTAGACGCAGGGTGCAACCTCCCTTATCATAATAGCTGCATCCTGTGATAAGACCTATATATATGTCTGATTTTTAATTAGAAAGTTAGTTATTAAGTTTCATTTTTGTAGAGTGTTACTCTGCTCGAATACTTGTAGCTCCGTTCTTAATAAATAAATGTTTTTAAAAACTGCATTATTAATTGAGAACGTATAATTCTCGGCGATTTATAACCACAACACTCCTGGCTTATAAACACGGTAACTGTAATAAGACGAATACAAATATTTTACAATTCGTCACGCATCAGCCTTTACTAGCGGTTAATGCAGCGCACGAATGTTCTTTAGCATCGTGTTTATTTAATTAATTATGCTCGCAGACGCTTCTGGTTGTTTAAATTTACTGCGCAAAACGATTCGAACCTTGGAAGTTGGAAGATTTTCCGTAAAGCCGTTTCTGCAAACATTCGCCGTATTCACCGCGGTTGCATTTCGCGGCGTTGTTTAAAGATGAATCATCTTATTTTTATTCGACCTTTACTGTCTGATTACGCATCCTCTAAATTAATATCCGTCACCCATGGGTTTTAACAGCTAATTTAAATATATTGGAATTCAGTGGCGTATGGTAGACATATTCATTATACATCAAGCAAAATATCTTTGCAATTTTAAAGAGCATTATTACATCAGGATGTACGCAGCGAAACTGCAGAGATTAACACGTTGAAGTACAATTAAGTCAAACAGATTTATAAAATATATCATTAATTCAAAGGTGCAACATATCGTCCATCACTTACAACCCCAGCCAAATATAATTGCCAATCAAAAACAGGGAAAGATGGTGGAATTGATTGATTTTTCTGAGGCTCTTTTATTTGAATGCTTTCATCCCTAAAAAGGGAATAAAAATCAAAATGATTTTGAGCCAAAATGTGTGAAACTGCTTATAAATCTTTGTACACCTATACGAGGTGTGAGTCAAAACTTCCTGGACTGTAAGTAAGAAGTAAGCCTAATTTAAATATTAAACCGTCTTCTTTTGCAAAACATTAGAACCGGGAGAATATGAACCCTCATTTACGTAGGCGACGCAGTAACTAATTTTATCATTGACCTCCGTACAGCCTATATATTGACCCCCTACACGTTAACCAACGTTACAGCCAATAGAAAGTTCTCCTTTTACGTCACTTAAAACCCAGTTTAACACAAAATATTAATGAAAAACTTGGATAAGCGATTTGAAATTTTTTTACTAATTTTATTGTAATCACTTTAACTTTTGCCTTTTTTTGAAAGACTGATGAAACGCAAACATGATCTGAACCAAAAATTAAAAAAATGCTTCCAAGATTATACGAGTTGTAATTAAAAAGCTCCCATGCTGTACCGTTCAGAAAGTAGGTATAGTTGAGGTTGTAATCGTTGCCGTTCTCTTCACAGTACTTTTACTGTGTATACGCGCTTCGCGCTGGAACAATGTGTTCCTCCACCTACAACTCAAATATCAATCCAATTTGGAAAATAATAATTCATTGGCTAATATTTTGAGGCCCTTTTGATATTTTAATGATTTGATCAAAGTCGTACTTTACTTAAAACCCAATTCAACTATGATGATGAAAAATGTTATTCTATTACTGATTTTAAGTCCTTTTCTTACGACAATCATTTATTTTTTCGAAGTCCCATCAACTTTTTCATTTCTAAATAGACGAATAAACTAGAAATTAGTTGCTTATAAATGTTCTGATAATTGTAAAAAACTTTCCGGGCTATATAAACAATATGAACACTTATTTATGTAAGTGGCATAGTAACTTGCACAACCCGATTTTTTTTCACTGACCCCCGTATAATGTAAATAGGATGATGTTTATAGTTGGACCAAACTTTTTGTAGGGAATGTTAAGCTGTTGACTTAAAGATAAGCTGCAAGTGTTGGGGTCGTTGCAGGTAAGCGATCAAGAACGTATTCAGAAAAATTTGTGAATGTATAAATAAATATATCATACAACCAGAAATGCTTAAAATAATACTTTATTTTTAAATTACATAATATACACATTTGACACTTAATATAATATTTCGCTTACGGTGGGAACTAATTTCTTTGTATAAAAATTAGAAATAGAATCTCTTACGATTTCCCTGATTCCTACATCAATCCTTGAAAATTTCCGAGTAGTTCTTTTCTTGCGATGTGTATAACACGCCCTTTGTTTATAATTTTTCTCACTTACTGTAGGGGATTTGTGTCAATTCTGCCGCACGTTTCATAATGCCATACTGGCTACCCGAGGTTAGATGTAAGTTTTTGAATGCTTAAAATTATTTGCTGCTCTTCAACGGGAAGATACTGGCGTGTTGCACTTAAATTTATAGTTTCACCTTCACTACTACTATTTACAACATTATGTCTTTGTCGGTATCACTGCTTGCAATTTCCATAATTTGATTATTATCGTCTCCAGAAAGCCATGATGTAATTACGACTGGTCAAAATTACGACCGAATTTACCCAGAACAATAACCAAATTAACATCTTTCGAAATATTGCAAAGCAAATTCAACATGATTATCTACATCGTTAGTGGACAACAGCACGCATTATAACGTTATGATATTTGACAATATTCAGGGAATAGATGGTCGGTCATCTGGTAATTTTAACTTAATCTTACCTAGATACTTTTATTATAAAATTTTATAATATATATTATAATTATACCTAGTTTCAATAAAAAGTTGCATCGCCGGATTGTCATTGTCAAGAAAGTTAAATGCGGCCCTACCACAGACCAACAAGCACCAACGCTATTGTTCAGAGATTGCATGCTACTTGCTGACTGTTAATCGCATTTGAGTAGGGATTTAAACATTCGCTACTAAAAGTTTGGTCCTACTTTATCACACTTGTTAATCTGAACATATAGAGTATCTTGTATTTACAATTCTCCAGTGGAAATCCCTGTATCTAGTTGATCATTCTCAAAAGCAATTCCCATAATCAAATACCAAATGTCAACGAGATCTGGACCTACATACAATTTTATTAAATTTAATGACCGAATAAAATTGTAGATAACTTACATATGTCTAAACGTGTACTAATATATCTAATATCTATAGCAGTTTGTAATAATTGATATCAAATCTCAGAATTTTCCTGTTAAAATAAATTATAGTATACTCAGAATTATCCCATTCAAATAAATTGTAATATACATGACGCTTCGTATAAAATAAGACAGAATCCGAAAGAGAAAATTAATACATATTGTTGAATTTGTTACAATTAATTTAGTACATGGTTTCGCGAAGATACTTCTAGCTAGTGGTACAAGTGCGAATAACATTTTATACGGTAACTAGCATCAATCATTTGAATGTTCCTCAGCTGGTCTTTTTATTCGATTTTACAATTTCATCTGAAAATAGACATCTTGGTATAGAATTTCGTTTCTTCTAATTGCAATTTACTCATATATTACAATCCCGCTACTTTTAGTATAATAGACTCAAAACTAGACATTTTAATATAAGACGAGATTCACATTACCTGTTTAATACATAAAATTCCAGAAACGTATAGTATTTCTGGTGCTTGAGATAATCTACAAAATAGTTAGTTCGTTGTTAGACATTTTTCCATGTAATACAACATAAAATTGCACGCTCTTTTATAGATATAGTTTGCTTATATCGCAACAGTCTCGACAAACTATTTAGATTTCCGATCAATCCTGTCCTGCTTCATAGATTGTGGACTTTAAAACTCATTAAATTCTGATTATGTTGTTCTATTAAAATTTTATGAATTATATGCCGTTTTAAAACGAGAAACGCATATTCCGTTAGTCGTCCTTCTGATCCACCACTGAACTTAATTTAACTCCAAAATTGCAAAGCCGTGCGTAGGCGTATTTTATTCAAGTACGTTTCATTTTATGGACCGTAACAAATTTAAGCGATCAAGGTTCTATATGGTATTTAGCAATTAACATAGAAATTTATATAGTAATTAAAGCTCACGTTCCTAACTAGCCTTACAAACTTATTTTTTTCGTGCTTCTACTAGTCGAGCGTGACTTCATTTCATTTTATTGTTGCCATTTTTGTACACACCAAACTATAATTTGTTAGCGTATGTATAAGAGAAGTTGACTAGGTTCGATCATGCAATACATTAGCGGAACTGTGGTATCCGCAGTGTTAATTTATCAAACCAGATCCCATAAAAACTGATTAGGAATTAATTTGTATATTTTACAAGGTCTTTACCTCTCCCGTTTATGTAACAGACCATTGCCGTTGGTGAAAAACTGATAAAGATTTTGCACGTATAGGCTAACGATAATTATTTTTTCTTTACTCATCAATATTGAACATCAAAAAATTGTCGAAGGACGTTCCTCTAATTAGGGAGTCAAATGTAAGAGATACTTGAGAAATTAATTTGCACTTTCATGTAAGTGCACCGTATTAAATTCAATCACCGTGCGCTGCAATTAATAAAGTTAAATAACACAAATTTACTGCAAACATTTCACGTGTTGTAAATTAATTTAATTGCGGTTATGTTCTGTTTTGAAATTAATAATTGTTATTACACTCGCCTTGTGTAAGGTGCCATTATCTTAAAAATAAAATCATGAGCTACGCAAATGTTAACACGGCTTTTATAGTAGTATAATTTTATCCGTGTAATGTCTGTACTCAATGGCGTATCGAAGATACCACGTTACCTTCGGCTCCGATCACTACGTTACCGTCGCCTCCTATCACTACGTTACCTTCAGCTTCGATCACTACCTTACCTTCGGCTCCGATCACTACGTTACCTTCGGCTGCGATCACTACGTTACTTCGGCTCCGATCACTACGTTACCTCCAGCTTCGATATCTACGTTACTTCTGTTCCGATCACTACGTTACCTTCAGCTTGGATCACTACGTTGCTGCTTCTCCGATCACTACGTTATCTTCGGCTCCGATCACTACGTTACCGTCGCCTCCGATCACCACGTTCCCTTCATCTTCGATCACTACGTTACTTCGGTTCCGATCACTACGTTACTTCGGCTCCGATCACTACGTTACCGTCGCCTCCGATCACTACGTTACTTTCAGCTTCGATCACTACGTTACCTTCAGCTTCGATCACTACGTTACTTTGGCTCCGGTCACTACGTTACCTTCGGCTCCGATCACTACGTTACCTTCGGCTCCGATTACTACGTTACATTCGGCTCCGATCACTACGTTACTTCGGCTCCGATCACTACGTTACCGTCGCCTCCGATCACTACGTTACTTTCAGCTTCGATCACTACGTTACCTTCGGCTCCGATCACTACGTTACCTTCGGCTCCGATCACTACGTTACCTTCGGCTCCGATTACTACGTTACATTCGGCTCCGATCACTACGTTACCTTCGGCTCCGATCACTACGTTACCTTCGGCTCCGATCACTACGCATAGTTCGACCCGTAGCACTACGCAAACTCCATTATTACAAAGGATCAAAGACTTGTCGAGTCATAAGCCATGACTACTACGTCTGACTCAGACTACTATGCTACCTCTGACCCAGACGACTACGGTACCTCTGGCCCAAAACAACTACGCTACCTTTGACCCAGATGGCTACGTTACCTCTAATTGTCTGATCCCCGACAACTACGCTATTTTTCATCGCTACCATTGCTCTACGTTGGACTCCGAGCACAATGCTAATTCTCTTCTTTAATCAAAATTTAAAACGCAAGTTTCAGTAATGTCAAGGGTCAAAAATGTGTTCAGTAATAAGCCGTGATTCGTACGTGCTTTTGACTCCGAAGTTTACTCTATATTTGTCCGTTATCACAACGCTACATTTAGACCCGACCATTACGCAAACTTCGACCACGGGCACTACGCTACCTGTGAGCCCTAACCAAAATTTAAAACTCTATTATTATGAAGGATCAACGACTTGTCGAGTCATAAGCCATGACTACTACGTCTGACCCAGACGACTACACTACCTCGACCCAGACGACTACGCTACTTCTGGTTCAAACGACTATACTACCTTTGACCCAGATGGCTTCGTTATCTCTGATCGTCTGATCTCCGACAGCTACGCTATCTTTCATTTCGACTACTACTCTACGTTGGACTCCGACCACTATGCTAACTCTCTTCTTTAATCATGTTTTAAAACGCAAGTTTCAGTAACGCCAAGGATCAAAAATGTGTGCAGTAATAACCCGTGACTTCTACGGCCCTTTAGACTCTGAAGTTTACCTTATATTTGTCTGCTATCACAACCCTACCTTCGGGTCCGATCACTACGCAAATTTCAACCCCGAGCAGTACGCTACATCTGAGCCCTAACCAAAATTTAAAACTCTATTATTACGAAGGATCAAACACTTGTAGAGTCATAAGCCGTGTACTACGTCTGACCCAGACGACTACACTACCTGTGACCCAGACAACTAAACTACTTCTGGCCCAAACGACTATGCTACCTTTGATCCAGATAGCTAGGTTACCTCTGATCGTCTGGTCCCCGACGACTACGCTATCTTTCATCTCGACTACTGCTCTAGGTAGGACTCCGACCGCTATGTTAAGTCTCTTCTTTAATCAAATTTAAAACACAAATTTCAGTAATGTCAAGGATCAAAAATATGTTCATTAATAAGCCGTGACTCCTACGGTAGTTTTGACTCTAAAGTTTACCCTATATGTGTCCGCTATCACAATGTTACATTTAGATCCGACCACTGCGCTACCGCCGACAACGGTCACTAGGCTGCCGTCCACCTCGACCACTACGCCGCTAGTACTTTTGGCCCCTAACCGAAATTTATAATCTCAGTGTCATAGAATTTCGTGGGCCAAAGACTTATCCAATCATAAGGTATGACTACTACGCTACCTCTGACCCACCTGACGACTATGCTACCTTTGACTCCGACCACTACGCTGCCTTTGACATCGACTATTACCCTGCCTCCACCCTCTAATCAAATATGAAAATCTCTTGGAAACTTTAAACGTTAAAAATCGTTCAGTAATAAGCTGTGGCCACTACGCCACATTTGACTTCGTCGTTTACGCTATATTTTCCCGTTATCACAACGCTAAATTCAGACCCAACCACTACACCGTCGGCCCTGACCACTATGTTATTTCTAGCACTAATCAAGATTTAAACATTAATTTCGGGAATCTCTGGAGTGAAAGACATGTTTGCTGATAAGATTAGAAGACAATAATTTGAAAGTAGGGTATTTTGGGGGGGGGGGGG
>JABXWE010023052.1:0-38969 GCA_014611495.1 Limonius californicus
CATTGTTTTTTTTTTGTTGTTACAAGCACTACCCATTGTTTTTGTGATCATGGCTACCTGATAATTGCACGTCCTAACGGCAACTCAAAACTTGAACAAGCATTTTAAGGCAAACGGTTGGCTTTACGCGTTTGAACTAAGAGTACCTTATTTATGTACTTTTTAATTCTCTTTCAGAAAATAAAAGAAAACTGCAAAATTTTCCACTACTAACAAAGTTAGAGCTAATATAAAATTTGAGTGGTAGGTTAAGTGCCTCTTAAAGTTAAGTCGGATTTATGAAAATGCTGCTGCCACTTTACTACAGAATGGTAAGTATATGTACCAAATTTGAAAGAAATATCTTTAGATTTGTGGAAATTACAGTAAAAAGAAGAAATAAAAAATTGAACTTTAAGGCCCTATAACTTCTTAAGGAAGGACTTTCGGCCTAAAGTATATTAGGTTTAATCGCTTTATTTTAACCTAAAGAATATATGACTAAACGCTGGCCCATTGTTTCTGAGACACCCTGTATATATAATAAAAGTTTATTTAGATTCAGTAGATTGCCTTGTCGGCTAGATTTATTTACCAATACCTATTATATTTTAAAAGTAGTAGATCAGAATACTAGACGGCGAAACTGCTATAGAAATTGGAACGGTCCTATGACACTGGTTCATATACAAAGTGATTTTTTAAAAAGTCAATTGCAGCAAGCTTAGAAAAAAAGATATTCCGTCTGCAGTCAGCTGTAATGAGCTTTGCATGACATTTACCTGTATGTCAAACTGTGTGACAGTTTAGGTAGTTAAAAATTTTGGCGCAACAAAATGTGAAAATGAACAAGTATTTAGTTGCAACTGATTTGTAATTTATTAAGGTAAGTAAATTACAGGTTTTTCGTCAAGATTTCTTTCTTTCTGTTACAATTTTCATATTGTTAGATTCTAAAGCTTAATATAGACGGGACAATCCCTAGGCTACTGCAATTGACTTTTTAAAAAATCACTTTGTACATACGCATGTCGATGTAACTCGCCGAGATAAGAGATAAATCTAAAGCACAAACTACAAGAAGGAAGTTGCAACACATCAGTTACATTAACTACTCTGAAGTAAATATAGAACCACAAAAAACGAAAAGAAATACAAAGAAATTGATTAATATGTGGATCCAAAATACGTACTATAAATAAAAAGTTATAAAGAAAAATAAATGAAATGAAGATGGAGTAATAATGTCTGATGATTTCGTATAACGGTATACAACTGAATCAGAAATGAAAGATTAAGAGAAGATATGGAAGTAGATGCAACATTATATGAAGCAATGCAACTGCGGAAACTGTTATGGCACTTATATGGAGGATGTATGAAATGTACCATGTAGTATGCCAAAAATAGGAGCTTAACGTAAGAAGAAAACGAAGCCGTTCTAGATTCCAGTACAAATAGCAAATTTAAACCGCAATGTCCAAAGAGAGGTAGAAGAAAATGGCGAAGCGTTCTGATAAATTGTTGTGAGAGATTGTATAAAACCGCCTTTATAAGTACTAAATATTATTATAGACAACCCAGACTGTCATAGTTCCCACCTTAGACAAAACAATACAACATGTAAAACTTGGAACAATTATCTAGCAACTCGGAAGGCACATAACTATTTTGGTAATGAATGAAAAATGAAAATTAGAACACTTTCTAGGGAAAATTAAAATAAAATCAATAAAAACATTTTTTTTCGAAACAGTTGTTTACTCATTATGGAGTTTCTAATGTGTATGCTAAAAATGTGGGTATATTTAATTAATGCAATTTTTAGGCATTGCATATCGCAAATTTATTGTTGTACTTGTTAGTTTATTCATCTGGACTGTATAAATAATAATTGTAATAATTGTTTCTTGTCCTACTTCGTTGAAATTCATTTTAATGAATAAATCAAAACAATGCAAATTATTTCAACAAGTTTAATACGTTTTTGCAGCGTTATACGTATTTCAATGCGATACACGTCATTTTCACAGGCAATATAAATACAAATAAACATTTCTAGTTGTGAATTCAGCTAACTGAATGTTGATTTCGAAGTTGGTGCAGATTTTCTGTTCCAAACCACCCAGAAAAATCAAATTATGATAAACACTTGTTAGAACAGAATCATCAAATATCATAACAATATATTTCCACTTCTGGTATACTATTTTTCACGTCTCTTCCTCCTTAAAGAATTATTGCAGCAACTATAGTAAATACATACTTTTATTTTATATTTCTTTCAACGCAAGTGAACGTTTTTAAACAGGTATACAACCATACGTCTCACAGGGTAATACATATTTACGTCTACATTAGAATCGACACGTACTCACTGCTGTTTGGCTTGCAACATTGTGTTAAAAGATATGCCCTTTCATTCAGTATTTGAAGTTATCGCCTAGTATAAACAAATGTCGCATCAGTTCTCAACAGGTCATGCCGCGGTCTGAGATTTTTGACAAATTTTGTCCCTGCCGAATAATAAAACTGTTTGGGACTGCTGTCCTATGTCATACTTTCAATTCATACAGTTGTCATGCCACTAATCTTTTACTGTGGAAGCTACATGAAAAATAGATCCGCGAGAGCAATAAGAACTTGTCTGGTCTTAGAGTAATCTGTAATGATAAAAATGTAAACACTATAAATATTTCTAACTGTCATAGATTAAAAATTGGCCGTTTACATTTCAAGTTTTATTAGGTTATTTATTTAATTAATTGATTACATCAAAAGTCACTGCAATTACATCTTACAATACTGTGAATGTAAAGATGTTAGCAGTGGAACATAAAATTTTCATATTAGGATCTTATTTTCATAATGGTACAAAGAATGAAAATGATGAATGGCAATATTCATTTCAAATCTGTTTCACAGAATTTCAACAGCGTTATCCGGATAAGGCTGCAAACTTCACTTATAACCATTTCTATCCAACTACCAAAAGTATTGTGAATAATTTTAGAGAAAGTGGAAGAGTTAAAAGGAAAAGGGATCAGGAAGACCTGTGAAAAAAACTGTAGAAGTTATTGATAATATTAGGGATATCATGGAAGCAATTCCTTCTAAATTGATCAGAAAACTAACCCAAGAAATTCATTTGTTATACGTAACTTGCCGAACAATTAAGAAAAAGAATTGAGCATGTTTCCATACAAAACCCAAATGGTTCATCAACTTTTACTGCGTGATTTTCAACCCAGAACAAGTTATTGTCACTGGTTATTAAACAACCTAAATAATAATGACATATTGGATCTGACTTGGTTCAGCGATGAAGCCTGGGTTCACCTCAATGGATATGTTAACAGGCAGAATATGAGAATATTGGCAACAGATAATTCGCATATGTTTGAGGAAACACTGTTACATCCAAAAAGATCGGTCTATGGGTCGCTATTTCGAGAAGACGAATAGTTTACAAGTTTATTGCAGAAAATATAACTGTCGATTATTATCTTTAGAATATCTTAACCCTCTTCTTCCATGAACTTCATGATGGTGAAATTAGAAATGGTTACTTCAGGACAATGCCATAGCACATACTAGTCGTGTCATACCATTTTGCAGGACTTTTATGATGATTGGTTAATTAGTAGACATTTGTTTCCGCCTAGGTCAGCTGATCTTAAAGTTCCTGACTTCATCCTATTCCCTTATTTAAAAACAATATTTTTTGTAATAGGCCACAGAATGTAGAAGATTTACAAAATGCTATTTCACAAAAGTTAGATAAACTTACCGCTGATACTCTGGTGAATGTGTTTGAAAATCTTAAGAGAACAGCGCATTTATGTTTAGAAAACAATGGTCGACATTTTCAACATCTTTTGTAAAATCCTTTACTTACTTGGTACAAATTAACGTGTATTTACATAGCCCATACCTGCATAACCGTACTACAGCGACCACAGGGACTACAGAACACCTGATACTGCAAGTAACCTAACTAAAAGCATAGACAAATACTGAAAAAATAAAGTGTTAATTTAATTTTAATGTCTATTAAAAAATTAAATAAATAACTTAATGTACTAAAAATATTTATAATGTTTAGATCTTCATAATTATAAATTAATCTAAAACAAGACTAAATTTCGAAGCTGTCGTTGACTGGAGTTTTTATTGCTCTCACGTAAATGAAATACGTAAATAAGATATCCTTGCAGCTTCTGAAATATACAAAAATAGATTATAAAATACACCCATAATGGATGAGGAAATTGAGCTCTGTCTTAGAGACTTTATATGGTTTTAACTAACACCTCAATTAAAATAAAGTTATACTTAATTTTATGTGACACTAATAAATTCTCACATCTAAGGCGATTTCCGTTTTACGGAACTAGGGGGTGCTAGACTTATCGTAGGCGATATCTGTTTAAGACAGAAGCTCACTCCTTGATTATCCTGCACTAACCAAAACGTATATACCGACTACTTCGGAAGAAGAAGAATGTGGAAAAGTTTAATGTCGTAAGCTGATGCAAGAAATACTAAAGCACCAGGTGTCCCTTTTAGTGTAAACTACACTGGGTAATTAAATTTTAGGAGCTTAGCACAGATTAATATACGTTGGAATTTTAGGCCTCAATAAGAAAAGTAGGAAGTGCGGATTCGCCTCCCTTGGAATGTATAAAAATAATTATATAGGGTGTGCGAACAATAAGTGTCATTGTCATTGTAGATTTTGGGAGGGTGCAGCAGCTCCCCAATTTGGGCATCACCCAAGCCATCCAATCCTTTGAATATACTTGAGGACATCCGCAACTGGAGTGTTCCTGATTTCGGCCATATCAGGTCAGAAATCTCCCAACATGGATCTTCAGATTGTTGCAGGAGCTGGGTAGTGACACAGGAAGTGTCCTGCCGTCTCGTTATCTCCGTTGCATGCTCGACACTTGAGGCTGTCCGACAGTCCCATCCTGTGCATGTGTTGATTTAGGGTGCAGTGTCCAGATAAGATACCTACAAGTAGTCGCAAGTTCTTTCGGGACAGACACAATATTCGGCTGTCTTTGGCGAGGGTGCAGTAATAGCAGCCCTTGCATGATGGCAACTTTCAGTGTTTACCCATCTTCCCGTGAAGTTTTTTAGGGTTTGTTAATGTCCTCAGAGACATAGGAATAACGAGTTCTGGTCCCCAAATAGATTGTTCGGAGGCCAGCCTCGCAATCTCATCAGCTTCTTCATTGCCGTAGCTTCCGTTATGCCCTTTCACCCATGTACCTAATGGAAATGACATTATCTTTTGAGTAACCGCCGAGAGCTTCACGGCACTGCAGTACCACTCCTGAGGTAATTTTGTAACTACCCAGGGCTAGTAAAGCGGCTCTGCTGTCGCTGTATGTACCAATACGTTGGTTCTTGATCTGTCGTTCAAGAATTGCATTTGCACCTTGTATTATTCCCACTACCTCCGCTTGAAAGACAGGAACAATTTTGCCTAGTGGTATACCGTGGCGTAGGTTTAGGTCATCGGAGAAGACTTCGGCACCCGTTCCATGGCTTGTTTTAAATCAGTCGGTAAAGATGCATATCCATATGTTGGTTCGGCATTGGCATAAACACTGAAGCGTGTCTGAAGGCATATTGTGGAGGGAAGTAGTCTACTATTGCGTCTAGAAGAGGGGTTTTGACAACTGCCTCATCCAGGATACGGGTATGTTTGCTTCCCCTGCCTGCAGCTACTTCCTCCACAAAAACCTCGAGTGGTGGAAGGCATAAGATCACTTCTAAGGCGGCTATAGGGGTTGAACGTATAGCATCTGTAGAACTAAGACAAGCAAGATGTTGTACATGTCCTAGTTGAGTTGCTGCCGTAACTTGTCTGGCCCTGGGCCACCAGACAAGTGCTCCATAACATAGCATAGGTCTAATCACTGCAGTGTACAGCCACAAGTAAGGTGCAAAGCCTGCCCTCAAATTTCTCTGTGATGAGGATGGCAATGTCACCCGTATATGCAATGGTATAGAACCCATCATCATTGAGTGAGCTTAGAAGGCTGTCCACCACTGTATTCCACAACATGTGTGTCCACTCACAGAGAGTAGGTGCAAATCCATGTCTACGTAAGGCGGTGTTAAAACTTGCAAAGGAAGCCTTGTCAAAGGCTCCTTCAATATCAATGAACATTCCCAAAGTAGACATTTTATTATCTAGCGATTCGATTTACTACAGTGTGGAGCGCCGATTCAGTATACCTCCCTGGGATGTAAGCATGTTGGTTCAGGAGCAGTGGGTGTGACACTAAGTATCAAGAACTTTGCCAAATAATTTCAAATTTCCACAAAATAATTATTAATTGAGGGTTATATCAATGTACGTTACTATGCGACATTATTATTGTTATTGTAATGATGATCATATGTTGCAATACCTCTTTTTGCTGTCGACCTCAGTGGTATGGTGGTTAGCGCACTTTGCATTTAGATCCAAGGTATGCGGGTTCGATTCTGGATGAGGGTGGTGAAAGTGGGCTTTCTGTTACACCAAAAATTTGTACTGATGTAGGCAAATAAGTAATATTAATAGGTAGGGTGTTCAATGGACCAAATGTGGCGAGAGTTCATAGAGACTCTTGGAAAACCGCGTCCTAGATCTCACTCAATCAAAAATCAATTTGTCATTCACATCTTCTTGCTTCGATTACGCCCGTCATAATTTCGTTAACGAATTATATTGTAGCTATCAAAATTTGGTGTTAGTTGGATACATAAATAAATTTAATTAAAATCTGATCCATTTCATTTCGCTTCAGAGCGAATTGTGGCGCGAAAGTCTTATTTGGAACGCGGTGAGGGTTTTGCTGACAACCGATAATCAAACAAGGGGAGGAAAGTTTTGCTATTAAGCCTTTTATTGTGACAAACGTATTAAGGGTAGATAATAAACACGTTGCGGTGCACGAGACGCCCCTGGAACTTTCAATGCAGAGAGCGCTGCGGTGTTTAGTTTACATTATCTGGCAGGGACGCGGAGCCCGAGGGCTGGGTGGGCCTCCTCGCTGCTGTCTGCGTATTTACCTGCAGCCCAGGAAACCTTTGTCGCGTGAGAGCATCCGATCCTAAAAGCTACCCACTAAACGACGATGCTGAAATAGATATGCATTTTTTCATGAATAAAAGTTATATCCCGGCGGTTCGCCTCTTCCCTTCCTCGCGCTTCTCGCTCGCTCAAAATAAACATACTTGAACCTGGAATGCCTCGAATTTCGCTATCCCGCCTGAAAAAGTCGCATAAAAGGCTTACAGGACAGGATGGTGCAGCGAAAAATTTGTCGCGCGGAAAAGCGGTTCAGATTTGTGTTTTTAGGGCGGTTCCAATTATTTTCGCGTTTCGTTTATCTACTTTAAATGGCTGCTTAGGCACAAACCGAATTTTTTGTTTTAAACTTTCGGGATACCTTAAATATTTATAAGGATAAGTAGAAGATCTGAAAGTTTCAGTTATTAACGTAAAGCTTTCAGGTTTTTCAGCAATAGTTTTCCATGTAAGGCAATTCTTGAAAAAGAAATCTGCTAATGCTTAAGTTAAATAATTTTAATATGTTGCATAGCAAATTAAGAATTTCCCATACTGACTCCACAGCTCAAAGGGGAAAGTTTATGATTATTTTCTCGTTTGTAATCTATTGAAAGTATCCCCAAAAGCAGAAAAACGTTTCATGTTCTTGCTTATTATAAAGTCGCTCGAAGCTTTCATCACTCAGTTTTGCAAAACTTCCAAGGTATACTTGTAGTATAATTGAAATTAAAGAAGCACGATTATATAATACATTATAACTTTCTTTATGAAAGATCACGTTCTACTTTTAATGGAAAATGTGCTGTTTGGACTAAGTATATTGTAAATGTATATTTAAATTTCTTTGCATGGTTCTAGTTACCATATTTTAAGTTTGAGTTTGCTCGTACACATGCTTAATTAACCTCACGTAGTGTTACATCTGTTAGATATAACACTGATTCGCGAGACGATCCATTATTAGACCTTCTTAAAGTAGGTCTAAAGGCAACTATGTTATGGTGATTATCTATCAAAATATATCTAAATTGCATTGTACACGCAAGCCTAATGGTTAAAGTAGCCACACAAATATCAATTTCTAAGAATAGGTACCAACTTTAAGTTTTCGTTTTAAATATCTGCTGCTTGAGAAATTGTAGAGGGCAGTATAAATTGCACATTTAAGCTTAGCTTTGTTAAAGATTACTCTTACAATTTGTCTGCAAATTAAACTTTTCTACCATTAGTTATTCGTTCCGTAGAAATTTACCACATTGCTGAATTGCACACCAGGTGTGAATGCTATTAAATGCAGGGAATGATGCAGAATACGAAATTGCATTCAGATTGCAGACTCATCGGGTCATGAATTTGTGTTTGTTATAGACTTCCCCGTAGAAAGCAACCCAACTCCTCGCATCTGATTAACAAACTCCAGGTCAGTAATTTAGTAAGCCAGCCATATAGGATTTTGAAATAATTATATGGTTTCTATTTCGTGGTTGTTAACATCCTATACAGCTCAGAAGCTGAAGCTTATCATGAGTGTATTTTTGAATTACTTTAATCTGGTCAATTACCAAGCATTACTGTAAAGTAGTGTAGCCCAGCGATTAAGCCAGCAATACCAGAGCCAGCTTGTCAGTAAGTCATAATGTTCAATTCGGTTTCCACATTTCATGCTGATACAGCTTAACTAAAGCTCGCAAGTTTTAAATTTGTTGCTACCATATAATCCGCCCATCATTTTGTAAAGCCAGGCAACTAACAGCAGAAGAAATATTTGAATCAATAAGAGAGCAAGCAATCTGATAAACAAGATAGTTCAAAAGTTAACAAACATTTTCAAGTATGTTCCGAGTTTCTATTGTCTGGATACTGCTTGACCTCTTGAACCAAATTAGTCGTAGAATATATTGGAGATGACAATATAATATCAATAGAATCCAATTACAATAATCTATATCGAATATTACATGTTTGCAGATAGCTTGTCAGCTGGCTTTACACGAAATCAGCGTAGTAAAATAGGCAGAGGGCTATACAAGCGCCAAACAGCCAGACATGCATCGATAGAGAACCGCCCAACAAGCAAATCGATCCAACAAGAAATTGATGTCTATCGTACCATAAACTCAGCTCAAAATATTAATTTTTAAAAGATTTCCCATGAAACTGTTTTGAAACTACTTTAGCAAACGCCCAGTAAGCTAGCTAATCAAATCCAGCCACACAGCACCAACCACAGTAACATTGAGTCAAACAAAATATCTGCCAGGAATTAAACCAACCAAACAGATATCCAGAAAGAGTTCTATATGTTAATCTAAAACTTTTCAGTAGTATTAATTGCAGCAAAGAGTAAACTAATCGCCTAATTAACCAATCAACTAACAGTGTTTCAGATATAATAGTTATCCGATAAGCATACACGTATGAGTGAGCCATAAAACGAGCTAAACTGGCTATTACCAAACCAGTTATCACTTCTGAAAATATTTCAGCAAGTGAATACAAAATCGTTATTTTTCAACCATTAGAGCTAAAATTTAGCATGTCAGTATGGATGTATTACTGCTTGCATGTGCTTTCGATCAACAGTTTTATAAACATATTGCCAAAATAAAAAACAAATAAGCTGACAGGCAAACGAAGCCTACAGGTAGATAAACTGGCAGACAGTAATTTAGTCAGAACAGAATATCAACCGTTGGGATAGCTAGTTATGTAATCATAATTTTTTACCTTTCCATGATATTACATGTATTAAGATTTAAATCAAGCCAATAAACAAGCAAGCTAAATTTTTTTTTGAAGATTGTGGTATAGTGACTGTCCTTATATTTCCACTAAAAATGAGTAAGCTAATATCGAGTTATTAGTTTTAAAAGTGTTTCTTTTAGACAGTAGTAGCCAACAGAGCTAATCAGACGAATTAGCGAGCAATCGTCCATCCAGATAAAATACCACCACCAAAATACACAAACCAAGCGCTCAGACTAATCTTCATAATAAGTTAACTAGAAATTTCTTGTTTTTGAAGGTAATTAAACGTAGAAATACCTACTTATTCTTAAGGCATTCTCTTAAATGTGTTTCAGCTAGGTCAGTTATCACCTTTCCCAACAGACAGATAGATAAAATTCAGATAGTCGACGATTCAGATCTAAATCCTGGAAATAAGCCAGCCAGAGTTACTCATACAGGCAACGTACATGTCATATAACTATTCCGCCACTACAAAGTCTAGGGCAGCCAACCAACAAATTTTACTTTTGAAGTTTCTTAAATATGTAGAAATGGGTAAACCATTCTAGAGTACGAATTTTTAAAGGTGTTTGAGACATACGGTTTTCTAAATAAATTCTTAAAATTCAGTAAACCTGTCAGACCTACGCATAGAGGCAAACAGCAAATCATATAGCTACACTTGTAACAGAAACCTAGAGCAGCCAATTATTTGACGAATAAACCAACCGACGTCTTAAAATCAACGTAAAGAAGACAGAATTCTTGGCAGTTAATTCGATGCGATGTTTCAAAGTCTAATAGATGATGACATGTACCGGTGAAACAAGTCGACCAATTTAAATATCTAGAGGCAACTATAACAAAAGATGGGTTGGACTCTGCTGAAATCAAAACTAGAATTGAGCAAAAAGGATTATAGATGTCTAAACTCTATTTGGTGGGACAGACATATATCATATCGAACAAAGAACATATAGGCAAATCCCTAGTTGAAGCGCTGTTATGCTATGGGTCAGAAATATGGGCGATTAACGCCAAAAATAGAAGGAAAATAGGGACAGTAGAAATGGACTGCCTCAGAAGAAGCGCACGTGTGTCGCAGTTATATCACTTAACCAATGTAAAAATCAGAAGACGCATACAGGCCGAAGAAAATGCAATAGTCAGAATCGAGAGAAAAAACCTCAAATGGTTCGGTCAGCTACTTAGGATGGATAACAACAGATGGCCTCAAAGAATCTCTAAATGGACTTCGCCCGGGAGACGTAGGAAGGGAAGATTCCGAAGATCTTGCAATGAAGGAATGCGAAAAGCAATGGAATCCAGGGGCTTGGAAGAAGAAGATGCATTAAACGGGGATACATGGCGGTTAAGGACAGGAAGGCGGCACTTGGCCGTACAATACTTATATATACCGGGTGAATATTCTTAAACCGAACATAGGCAATTAACATGGGAAAAAGGTTTTTCGCAGATTGCTGCTCCCCATTTTAACTTAGGGGGTTTATAATGACACATATCGAAAGAAGATTTTTTCCTCGTCTAATGATATCCGAATTAGTTAATTTTTAGTTGTATTTCTCATTATTGTAGCAAAAATTCGCAATAAATCCAATTCGGAAAAATCATGTTGAGCCATGACTCGTAAGACAATAGACAGATTCAAAAGTCTTCAAGTGACAGATTGATTATGCCGTTGGCGACTATGATTTTAAGATTTCCAATTTTCTTTACTGAAATCAATTGGAAATTTTCTAAAGAATTGAAAAAGCTCTGGTTGAATTTCTGGTAAATGTAAAATTCAGTAAACTTCCTTAGCATAGGTCGTGTTTATTAGAAAATTGTTTATACACAAATAAAATAAATACATTTTAATAAACGACAATAATAATAATAATAATAATAATTTGGGAAAACAGTAAAAGGATTACTAAGAAAGGTAGAAGAGTGCACGTAGTGCATTCAATAGAATTCTAGCTGGACTTTTAATCTTTTTTTCGACATTTTCATCTTAGGAGTGTAAAACGTACAAGGAACGAAACCCAGGGGGACCCCTTGCATAATGATACACCTGTTGACAATAGTTAGGACAAAATTATAATTAGAAATTAATAATTAAAGAAAGTGTTCAAATAAACCTCCATTCTGCATTAAACAATGCCCCATCCTATTGTAAAACGAATTTCTGACGTTTGCCAACTGCCTATTCCAGGGGTGGCCAAAGCGTCGACCGCGTAACTATTCCTAGTCGCCCGCCTGTCTTTATGTGTACAATTGAGGAGATGAGATTTAAAACAATTCGAAAATATGGCAATCAAATCTACAGATACAAACTTATAGGGACCTCGGTGGTCTAGTGTGAGAACGCATTGGCCACTCGAAGTCACAGCAAATGCAGTCGCTCCGTTGGGGCGATCGAATCCCGACTGGGGCGACCGCATTTGCTTAGTTAAGTTTAGGGTGCATGCTGCATGAATGTTTAGTATGTAAGGGACGCCCACACCCCCCTGAAGTAATACGAAAGCAGTTCCAAGGGGGGGGGGGGGCGGTAGTATGAATGAGTGAGAAAAAAAAGATACAAACTTATATGACTACGATCAATATGCTAATAAGATGTCTCTGTTACGAAATGAGTTTGATAGAAGATTTAAAGATATTTCAAAAATAGAGGATATAATATTATTCATGTCATTCCCATTCAATGATGAAATAAACATAGAAGAAATATCAATAATATTAAAAGAATTTTTGGATGTGAACCAAATACTAGTTGAGAATGAAATCCTTAACTTAAAATGCGATATATTTTTGAAATCAAGAGCTTCGTCTCAAAATTGATATTGGAATTTACTTTTGAAGAAACATATCCATAATTATGGAGCTGTGCGGTATATTTAACAACCTTTTTTGGTTCTACTTACCTCTGTGAAACAACATTTTCTACCATGAATGCAATCAAAACAAAACATCGCTCCCGTTTGACAGATGACCATTTGGCAGCATGTTTACGAATAGCTATAAATACCTATGAATCAGGAGGGACCGTGGTGGCCTAGCGCAGCAACGCGTTGTCACTCGAGGTCACACTGAATTGCGCTCGTTCCGCTGTGGTTTCGAATCTCAGCTGGGGCGACCGCATTTCAGTTAGTTAAGTTTAGGGTGCATGCTGCATGAATGGTTAGTGTGTAAGGGACGCTCGTACCCCCCTGAAGTATTGCGAAAGCGGTTCCTGGCGGGTGGGGAAACGGTAGTATGAGTGAATAAGAAAAAAAAAGTACATATGAACCACAATATGAAAAGCTTGCCGAAAATATGTTATGTCATGTTTCCAGCGCGTCCTCTGATACGACATAAAAAATAATAATTAATATGTGTTTACAATAACATTGTTCGCATTAATAATAAGAAAACAAAAGAACATATTGTTTTATTTATGAACTAAATACTTTGTGAGAAGAAATCATTGTTTTCTCTTATTAAAATAACTTGATATTTAATATGTGTTAGTATTATCTATATTTATTTTAAATTTAAACTTATGTTTGGCTTTAAATTACTACTTTTCTTAAGATCATATAACACATAAGATGTTGGTAGACCGCCGCCTACAATTTAAAAAGCAGGTCGCCCGTAGTGATCAAAAGTTTGGCCACCCCTGGCCTATTCGTTATCAACCTGCACTCCTCAAATATTGCATTCCTCAAAGAATTAATGTTTGGGTGACGGGTTTTATAAATGCGGCTTTTCAGGTGACCCCACAGGAAGAAATCGCACGGTGCCAAATCAGGAGATCTAGCAGGCCAGTTGATTTCACCTCCTCGTCCAATCCACCGATTTGGAAATGAATTATTCAAATATTCTCTGACGTCTATTCCGAAATAAGCTGGACATCCGTCGTGTTGGAACCAGATAACCTGGTTTGGACGTGCCACCTCTTCAATTGCAGGGCCAACCTGAGTAATTAACAAATCTAAATAATTTTCTGCATTTAGATTTCCTATAATTTCGAAAGGGCCCATAATACGAGAATTAAAAATGCCTGCCCAAATATTAATTTTTTGAGGATATTGCGTTCTAAGATTTAAATTCAGATGGGGATTCTCCTGTGCCCAGTATCTATCGTTTTGAACGTTCGGTTCGTTATTTAAGGTAAAGGTACATTCATCCGTAAAGCAAATCGACGAGAGAAAATTGCGATCCGCATTAGCACGTTCTTGAATAATTTCACAAAAGGTTTGTCTAGCTTCTTCATCAAACGGCAATAGTTCTTGATGGCATTGAAACTTGTACGGACGATAGCCGTGCTTTCTTAAAATTTTGCAGACCGTTCCTTGTGATTTACCACATTCTAAAGCAATGGATCTTGTACTCAGTCGAGGATTCCCAGATACCAGCCCAATAAGAATCTCTTCGTAATTGTTTTCCCGTCTGTTGCCATTTATTCTGCGATGTTCTAATAAACAACCATAATGAGATAATTTTAAAACTATCATTTGAAGTGAATAATATTTACCTGAATTTAAGAAACCAGAATTTTCAAATTGAAGGATTATTTGTCGTATTGTCGACACTGACGGAATAGGGCTCTCGTTAAACTGAACGGAAAACAAATATCGCACCCTACGGTAACTATTTCCGCTGTAAACGTTTTTTACGATGAATACTTTTTCCTCAATGGAATACATTTTACAAAGAATAATTAATGAGAGTTATCATAACTGATAACTTGTTTTCAGGCACGACCCACGTGATTTTTTTTCCAATTGATTTCAGTAAAGAAAATTGGAAATCTTAAAATCATAGTCGCCAACGGCATAATCAATCTGTCACTTGAATGACTTTTGAATCTGTCTATTGTCTTACGAGTCATGGCTCAACATGATTTTTCCGAATTGGATTTATTGCGAATTTTTGCTAAAATAATGAGAAATACAACTAAAAATTAACTAATTCGGATATCATTAGACGAGGAAAAAATCTTCTTTCGATGGGTGTCATTATAAACCCTCTAAGTTAAAATGGGGAGCAGCAATCTGCGAAAAACCTTTTTCCCATGTTAATTGCCTATGTTGGGTTTAGGAATATTCACCCGGTATATATATATATAAAAACCAACCAACAACTTTTACTTTTGCATTTTTTAATGTAGAAATGAGTAAATTATACAGGGGTTGTGCATTTTAAATCGTGTTTCAGCCATCGAGTTCTTGTTTGGTAAATACAAACATAAGCTGGGATACCATTCAGCAGAATGCATGTGTGGAGAAATTCAAGATTTACAACATATTTTTTTGAGTTGTAAATTACAAACACAAAATATTACTAAACTGCATCAAGAACTGTCAAAGTGTGGAATTAATTTTTCAATTAATCTCCAAAGCTTATTATCAACTAAAAGAGCAGACGTTTATTTTATCTTTTACAATTATCCGAAAGATATTCAGATAAAATTATAAATACTCTTTAAACCCATATTAAATTTATAATCTAACACACTCTAATCTCTATTGTAATCCTTTCCAAGGACCCCCTCCGCTGTTTTGTAAGATTCTCCGCGATGGTCGTTGCAGGAACATGCCTCGTCCTGTTCGGTGTCCATTGTAAAAATAAATTAATAAAGGTATTTTTAAGCACGTTAATAAATTATACTATAAATAAAAGCAAATTGACTGTCTAACTGGTAAACACCACAGCCAAAAACTAAAACACACACACACACAGCCATTCAGTTGTACGATCATCATTATGATCTTCGTTTGTACCGCTTGCGAAATCTCGAAGCGGTGTGAGGAAAGACTAAGAAAAATTTAATATGCCAGTCAGAGTTACTTATACAGGTAAAATATATGTCATGTAACTATCCCGTCACTATAAAATCGAGCGCAACCAATCAGCTAACGAATAAGCCATTCAACAATTTTTACTTTCGAACTTCTTTAAATGTAGTAATGCATAAACCATTATAGGAGTATCAATTTTTAACGTCTTTTAGCCATCCGGTTTTCCAAACAATTTCCAGAAATTCCGTAAGCCACTAAGATTTACGCATACAAGCAGAGGGCATATCATATAACCATACTTTCAGCATAGAATATAGAGTAGCCAGTTGGTTGACGAATAAACCAACCAACAAATTTTACTTCTGAATTTTCTTAAATGTACAAAAGGGTAAACCATTATAGAGGCGTGATTTTTCAAACGTGTGCAGCTTTACAATCATTTTCCAAAAATTCAATAAGCCAATCAGATCGACTCACACAGGCAAATGGCATGTCAGGCAACTATCTCGCCACCATAAAATCTAAAAGATCAATTAGTCAATGAATAAGCTAAACAGCAATTTTTACTTTTAAACTTTGTTAAATGTAGAAACCACTCAACCATTCTGGAGATATAAATTTGAAAGACTTCCAATGAAGCAGCTTTGCTCCAATTTTCCAAAAATCTAATTAAGTCAGTTATTGAAAAAGCTAGGCGGCGCTTTTCAAACAGACAAACTATCTGGCATACAACCATACAGTCAGATAAAATACAGCCACATAATTAGCCAACATCAGTTTCAATATTATTAAATGTAGAGATATGCATTAGCAAATGTGTTTCAGTCAAACGGTCTATTGATGAGCGTGTCAGAAAGCCTTTATCTATTCAAATACCAGTAAATAGTTAATCAGTACCAGTATTGCGGGTAATCAGCTATGCAGCTACTAAGTTAGACCAAAAGCAAATAAATAAGTTAACCAGTGAGTTAGGATTATTGATGGAGTATCTTAGTTTCAGCGTTCCAGTAAATTATTGAGGAGTTCTGTTAAAACTGAAATTACTATCAATTACAAATCTTAAAACTACGGTCTTACTCATTAGCAATTCCTAGCCTCTAATTACTTAATTAAACTTAAGTAATGTGTACACTAATAGCACTTTACTCTGCTTTTTCACAAACACTTAAAGTAACTCAAAGGGTTTAGCCTCTTGAGTCTTCTGACTAGCATCGTGTTGTCAAGGAGCTGGATGGCCTCGACATTGACGTAATGAAGAAGTCGATGTTCGTGATTTCTGGCGAATTTTGTAATTGTTGCGTTAACAGTTTCCATTTCCAAAGGTCATTTCTATGAAGGTTACTGTTTCTGTAGTAACATGGAGCGTTAACAATGTTCCTTGGTACTTTATTGTGAAAGCGCTGGATGATGTCAATATTGGTCTTTCTGGCTCAACCCCAGTCCCCAAGTCAGCCAGTGAGTCAAACGTTTTCAGTTGTATCTATGAATGAGCATTCGTGAACGTGACTTTACCTTTTCCACAATACTGAGTGCAAAAACTGACGTGTACCATGAATTTGTTTCTAGAATTTAGAAAGAGGAAATGATTTTGTATTTCTATATCACTGCTTCCTAGAGTTTAAACTTTTAATACCTGTTTGTTTATTATTTCCATTATAAATTTCTAAAACTGCATGCAATTAACAGCAGCTATTATAAAAACGTCTTGGTGGATTGTGTCGTATCTTCATTGCAATAAATCTTGAAGACCCTTTGTTATCTAAAATTTGATTGATGGCAAAATAAATTGTGTGCTGTCTGAGGTTTTAAATGGAAAGTGCTGGCCTGCACGGCATTTTACTAGTTAGATAGACGTATTTAAATAACAAATTGCACAATTTCGTTCCGCCCGAATTTCGTATCTAGCGGCGCTCCTGCTTTTACAAGTTTGTTTGCTAAATTTTGCTGCTTGAATTTTTATGAACCCCTTTCATACATTTATTGAGAGTCATAAAATTTGATGAAAACAACACAAAGAAAATTGTAAAATTTTATTTTTTAAAAGAGACCAAATGTCTTTACTTGTACTAGATTTTGTTTCAGACATGAGATAAGTAATTTTAATTTCAATATTGTAACGTTTAATAAATGTTAAGGCAATTTCAAGAGCAAATTGATTTTAAAGTCCTGTGAGACTTAACAAAAGAAATTTGTACTTGCAGAATGTTCTTTACGAAATCGACTAGAATTATTGAGGAGCATAAAATTTTATCGGGACGGTTTGTTTGCCGATGGAATTGCATTTAGTTATGAAATGGGAAACTTCAGCGGAAACTATTTTGCCCTCGATAAGGCCGTAGGAATTTTATAGAGCATGCACACATTGAGTATCTCGATGGAAATTTGAATGCAGCTAGTGTTTGTAAAAGATACGCCCTGAACTTTGTTGTATTCACGAAGGTAGCCATTCGTGATGGATGATTTGAATATCTATATGACATTGAGCTAAAAATGTTATTCTTTGTTTCCGTTACAATTCTAGATTTCCATACTACAAGTTTAAGGATGCAATTATTTTATTGGAAACACTTAATGGTTGCAATTTTGAGACCTTGAAATTCAATTGCTAGCTACTAAAAATGGATTTAGAACGACGATATCAACTTTAAGTAGTTGTAGCAGGTGTTAGAAAACTGACTAGGGTACAATAGTTCTGTCGTGAATATTATTTAAACAAAGTATATGAAATTCAATTTTAAATTATGTTCTTTGTTAACAGAACATTATATTGTTGTACAATCCTCACGAGTTTATACTTTAATTGCCCCATTATTGATACTTCCAGTTACTGAACCTTGTATCATTGTAAGGTCATTCACCGACATGAATATTTTGTGTGCTCCAATCAATCATGCTATGGTCATAACCTACTGATGTGAGTATGTATATATCTATCTTTGAGAAGAGGACTTCAAGGATGTACAGCATGCAAGATGCCACTCGCTGCTTTCCAAGAAACAGCCTCAACCGTTTGCGATGAACACAAGAAAATTGTAACTAGATACCACAACAGTGGCAAAAGGTGCTTTTCAGCGATGAATCCACCTTTACTATCAACAATAATGCTGGGAATACGTATGTCAAAATATTTCGTGGCGACGAATTTCACCAAAACACCAATAATAAAACACCCAACCTCTGTTATGGTATGGGCGTGTATGTCTGCCGAAGGAGTTGATCGACTGCATGTCGTTTTTAGGATAATAACAAAATACATGAAAGTACTGCATAATAAGATGTTTTCTAGTGTAAAAGCTTTATTAAGGGAATAACAATTTATCTACCAGGATGGAAACGCACCTTGCACTAGAGCAAAAGAGGTTCAATCTTGGATGTCGACCAGTACAGTGCATATAATGGATTGACCATCTCTAGACCTTACTCCCATCGAAAACATATAGCGAAGGATACCTAACATCATACGGAAGAAAAAACCAACAAATGTGATTTAATCCAGGCATACCTGGTTTCACTGCATCTCCAAAGAATAACTTGGAAAACTGGTAAGTTCCATACCAAATGATGCATATTAATCAGCAAGAACAATGGCTGGCTTATAAAATATTAAATTACTCTAATATTTAACTAGTATATTTTGTAATTTTAACTTAAATTACAATAATAAAATGTACATAGTTTTGAATAAATTTTTTATATATAGTGGCTTTTCCTAAACAAGCAAAAGTTTTATCTATTAGCTGTTCTATATTACTGTGTTTGGATATTTTTGTGGGTATGTACATACATTGACTGGCTAAAATTAAAATTGAAACATTTCAATTTAACACAAGTTTTCCTAAATTTCTCAACTACGAACGAAAATTAGGATTTTCCACTAAACTAAGTTGATAAAGATATAGAAAAACATTTTACAGGATGATCCTAATGACGGATCACAGATGAAAACCAGAACGGGATTATGGAGGATTGAACGTTTTTGCTCCCTGTATCCGTTAAATCTAATACATAATGAAATTATAAGTATGCCACCAAAATTGAAAATACCATGTTTGTTATCAACAAAAATATAGTTTCACGCCAAAATGTGACCAAAAGCTAAAAATGACCATTATGTGTGAAGAAGAGATTCATAAATGCACCTACAAGCATATTATTTAGACATTTTGTTTTCTTTTCTTTTTTACTCCTTGAGTTTACGCCGATAACGTTTTATTAAACTAAACAACTTCTTAATAGAAGATGTTGGTTTCAAAAAATTGCGTCAATGATTTTAATTCTACAAGTCATAAATGTGGGGATTATCTAAAGTGCATTCTCAAAAACTTGGAGCTTGATACTAAGAACATAAATATAATCGGAAATTGTTATATTATATTTAACATAGCAAAATACCAAACAGCGTTCTTTATTTGAATATTTGTTTAGTAATCAATGTTTCCTAAGTCTTACATTCTAGAAGTGCTGAAAATATGTTATTTTTCTTCCCTGTTTCCAGAGTGATCAATCGTACGTAAACACGACACAGTAAACACTGCAAATAAAACAGTTATTATGTAAACGCTCGATAAATCCGGAATCTAGTTGTACTTGAACTTGTTTTAATTGCACAGGATAAGATTTATGTTAATGTTCTGACTCGATCTACTGAATGCAGTAGCTGAATATTTTCTAAAATTTGAATAAGCATTCCAACAAGAAATATAAACCTAGTATTTGTAAAATGACTTTGTTTTAGAAATTAAAACATTTTTGTGGAATTAACATATTTTTCTGGGGATCAAGGTTACTACACAGTTGGCGAGTGGTTCTGTTTATGACTCAACAAAGGTTATAATTATATAGCGCTCTCGGAAGTTAATGTTTATATTTCCTGAGTACTCTTCTATTTTTAATATTATATATGTTATTAAAAGTAGTAACTCATAGTGGATGTTTAATTAAAATGTCAAATAGATACAATAATTAGTGAAATACCAAAAAATAAAAAAGAATCAAAAAATATGACAATTTACAGAGTACTCCATTAGTAGAAAGAGTATAGTAAAATGACTAAAACACAAAAATATACAGGGTGCCGTTAACAATTATTTCTTCAAAGAAACTAGCGATCAGAACCTGTGACGCAGCCTACAAGTTCAACTACATAATTTCAATCATTAATACAACTTTATCCAGTTAGAACGCAGAGCAATTGTAATAAAATGCATAGCCAATATTTTGAATTTTGCTCCATTTTCCATAAGGTAACGAATAACTTATAAAAGAATAGGTTCGGGCTTTCTAGAAGTTGGAGGTTATCCGCATTCTAAAGTCTGCGGGAGCCTACCGTCCGCTACTGGATGTTCTGCTCGTATTAATATAAAAAGTAGAGATTGAAATTTGAGGTTTTTCCGAAACACAGCATGTACATAAAAAATAAAAAACAGAATGCACCAATCTAACAGTTTACAAGGATTTCTATCAGCCAAAAGAATAAAAAGTACAATAATATACAGGGCGTTTCATTAGAAGTTACACAATTTATCGCAACAAAACTTTCTATAGTTACCTGCCTATCTTATTTCCGTACACAGCTTAATGATTATAATATAATTAATAAATTCATCACCATCATCATTATCGGTACTTCCATAATACTGCTTATACAGTGTAGAGGTGGTGTGAGACAAGATTATGCTGGTATCTACAGTCAGACAATAGGGCCCGACTCTGTGGGTTACCGTGTTAGTTCATAACCGTGTTTGCGGTATGGTGTGTGTGTGTGTGTGCGTGTAGCGCCATGTTACTCCTCGACTGCGACGGTAACGTGAGGAGTGCCGTTAGTTTGATCCCCAACAGAACGTGGAAGGCAGTCCATGGGTTCAGCTATTTTCAATTATTAATGGAAATTTAGCCCGTTAGAAGCTGGAGCAATTGCAAAGAAACATCTTACCAATATTTTAAGTTTTATGTGCCACAATGTCACTACGTCCAGTTAGAAAATGATGTGTTCGAGGGTGTCGGTTGTGTTGCGACGTGGCAATCCGCTTTAGATCAGCCGATATAAAGGATTTACAAATTGAATACAAACACGTTAAAATGTAGAGGATGTTTCATGAACAGTGACATGCTTTATAGCAACAGAACATTCTATTACCTATTCTATTTTTGCAAGCAGCTTAGTGGTTATTTCTGTAAACAAACTCATCATCATTATCATTATCGTTTGCTCGGTAATATTGCTTAAGCAGTGTCGATGAGGTGTGAGGCAAGGCCAGGTTTGCATATGCTATTGAACAACAGGGTGCGACTCTGTAGATTACCGCGTTACTTAAATAACCGTGCTTGCTCTGCCTGGTGTATGGTGTTTGCGTGTAGAGCTTTGGTACTCCTCTACTGCGACCGTGAAGTAAGGAGTGCCGTTAGTTTGATGTCCAATAGAACTAGCAAATAGAACGTGGGAAGCAGCCCGCGGTTTCAGCTAGTTTCAATTATTAAGCAAATGTAATCTATCAGAAGGTATAGCAATTTCAAAGAAATGTCTTGCCAATACTTTCAGTCGCGTTTTATTTAATAAGGTCACTACATCCAGTTAAAAATAATGCGTTGTAGGTGATTGTGCTTCAACGTGGAAACCCCTTTTATGTCGGCCGGCTAATTTAATATAAAGACAACAAAGTATATATGGTGTTTAGTGATAAGTAACACGAGTCATAGCGACAAAACATTCTATTGCTAACTACCTATCTTATTTTTGCATGCAGCTTAATGATTATTTCTGTAAAGAAATTCAGAATTATAATTATTATCGCTACCTCGGTAGTGTTGCTTATGCAGTGTCAAGGTGGTGTGAGGCAAGGCTAAGCTGGTTTGTGCAGAATCCTGCGAATTACCTTGTTACGCATAACCGTGCTTGTTGTATCTGGTGTATGGTGTGTGTGGTCGTAGAGCCATGTTACTCCTACACTGCGACCGTAACGTGGGGGTGTCGTTAGTTTGATGCTCAATAGAACTAGCAAACAGCACGTGGGTGGCAGCTCACGGGTTCAGCTAGTTTCAATTATTAATGCAAATTTAGCCGGTCAGGAGGTAAACTAATTGCAACGAAATGCATTGACACTATTTTGAATTTTGTTTTAATTTCCATAAGGTCCCAAAAAAAAAAAAATACTTTCGAGGTCGTCGGTTGTGCTACTATGTGGCAATCCCTTTTATATCGGCCGGCAGAAACGATTTGCTCATTGAATATAAAGACGTCAAAAGTATAGCAGTGTCAAGGTGATGTGAGGCAAGGCTGAGCTGGTATGTGGACTATCCTGCGGTTTACCGTCTTACTGCATAAACGCAGTTGCTGTGCCTGGTGTATAGTGTGTGTGTGCTTGTAGAGCCTTGTTACTCCTCTGCTACGACCGTAACGTGAGGAGTACGGTTAGTTAGATAGAATAGAACTAGAAAACAGAACGTGGGTGGCTGCTCACGGGTACAGCTAGTTTCAATTATTAATGCAAATTTAGCCGGTCAGAAGGTAAACTAATTGCAACGAAATGCCTTGACACTATTTTAATTTTGTTTTAATTTCCATAAGGTCCCTATATCAAAAAAATATGTTTGAGGTCATCGGTTGTGCTTCCACATGGCAACTGCTTTTATATCGGCCGGCACAAAGGATTTGCTAATTGTATATAAAGACGCCAAGGTGTATAGGGAGTTTCCTGATAAGTAACACGATTTATAGCGACAAAACATTCTATTGTTAACTACCTATCTTATGCATGCAGCTTAATGATTATTTCTGTAAAGAAATTCAGAATTATAGTCATTATCTGCCTGGTGTATGGTGTGTGTGCTTGTAGAGCCTTGTTACTCCTCTACTGTGACCGTAATGTGAGGAGTATCGTTAGTTTGATCCCCAATAGAACTAGAAAACAAAACATGGGTGGCAGCTCACGGGTTCAGCTAGTTTCAGTTATTAATGCAAATTTAGCCGGTCAGAAGCTAAACTAATTGCAGCGAAATGCTTTGACACTATTGTGAATATTGTTTTAATTTCCATTAGGTCCTTATATAAAAACAATACGTTCCAAGTCGTCGGTTGTGGTAACCCCTTTTATATCGGCCGGCCCGAAGGATTTGTTAATTGAATATAAAGACGTCTAAGTATAGCAGTGTCAAGGTGATATGAGCCAAGGCTGAGCTGGTATGTGCACAATCTTGCGAATTACCATGTTACTGCATAATCGTACTTGCTGTGCGTGGTGTATGGTGTGTGCGCTTGTAGAGTCTTCTTACTCCTCTACTGTGACCGTAACGTGAGGAGTACCGTTAGTTTGATCCCCAAGAGAACTAGAAAACAGAACGTGGGTGGCTGCTCACGGGTTCAGCTAGTTTCAATTATTAATGCAAATTTTGCCGGCCAGAAGGTAAACTAATTGCAACGAAATGCTTTGCCAATATTTTGATTTTGTTGTAATTTCCATAAAGTCACAATTTCCATTAGAAAAATAATACGTTCGAGAGTGTCGCTTGTACTTGTACAAAGGATTTGCAAATTGAATACAAACGCATCAAAATGTACAAGGTGTTTCATGACAAGCAAGACGACTTATAGCCAAGATATTGTATTGTTAACTACCTATCTTAGTTTTGCAAGCAGCCTTATAATCATTGCTGTAAAGAAACTCATCATCATCATCATCATCACCATCATCATCATTATCGTTACCTCGGTAATATTACTTAGGTAGTGACGAGGTGGTGTGAGACAAATCTAAGCTAGTTTGTGCTGTTTCACAACAGGGCATGGCTGTGCGGGTTACCTTGTTACTGCATACTCGTGCTTGCTCTGGCTGGTGTATGGTGTGTGTGTGTGTGCGTGTAGAGCCTTGTTACACTTCTACTGCGACTGTTACGTGAGAAGTGTCGTTAGTTTTATCCCCAATAGAACTAGCAAACAGTTCATAGCTAGGTGCTCACAAGTTCAGTTAGTTTTAATTATTATCGGAAATTTAGCCCGTTAGAAGGCAGAGCAATTGCAAATGTCTTGCCAATATTTTGAGTTTTGCTCTGTTTTCCATAAGGTCACTACATCCAGTTAAAAAAATAATGCATTCGAGGGTGTCGGTTGTACTTCGACGTGCAATCCCCTTTAGACCGCCCGACATAAAGGATTTGCAAATTGAATACAAACACGTCAAAATGAAAGCTAACCAAAAAGCGTAGAATTTATCGGAATACCTTCATACGAGCGCAATAAATTTCGTTTTGTCTAGAATCTGTTATTTCTCCTGTCACAACTGCTATCCAGCGTTAACTTGATGCCAGATAACGAAAACCGACATTATTCGATACCGCTCGGCAACGGAAACAACGGGTTATAAGCTGCCAATACAGAGCATTCAAAATACTTTGATATTTGAACGCCACGGAAAAAATAAAAAATGCAAAACACTCGAAACGGATGAATGCGCTCGTTCGTTCGCTGGTTCGTTATCATCGTCAGTATTGTTTTTCAATCGAAATAAAACGGCAGCAGAAAATTATTATTTAACTTCCTCGAACCTCTGGGGTATTAATCAAAATAATTAACTTTTTCAGCGTTACAGCGTTTTTGAGGTCGCAGTTACAGTTTGTTCCAAGGGCGCGTTTAAATTTTAATGCTAATTCAACCCGAAATTTATGTTTATTTAATTTTGGAGACAGGCAGGTAAGAGTGGAGCAGTTTTAGCGAGTTTCCCTTTCAAGTGTTCGCAGACATATTTCACTCTATTACCAGCATTTGGGTATTTATTCGGTGCAGACAATCCTCCTAATTACAAAAGTATTTACTAAGTAGCAGGAACTTTAACAGTAACATTAATTTTGTACACTAAGGGGCGCAGTTGGCTTTGTTTGAACTCAATCGTGAATCTAAACTGGAAATGAATTGCGTTCGCCACAGTGCAAATATAACCGTGTAAATTATTAAAATTATGTAGACTGCCAAAGCACAATGCTGCAATGCAGCAATTTTAAGCGTCAATATAATCTAACTTGCCTGGAAAACTTAATTTTATTAAACACGCAGCCCAGACACGTTATTTCTTGTAATGAGAGTTGAGATTTTAAATGAAATTATCTCCCAACAAATATAATTAAAAAGTTTCTTTGCTCAGGACTCTTCGCGTTTACGCGTAGGGCTATTGAAATAAAATGTTCCGGCGCTCCGCTCTTACAACTTAAAAGCAACCCTTTCACAAAACACACAGTAAACCGTAACCCCTTTCACAACGGAATTCCTAAAGTACCAAAAATGCTCAACCTAATTTACCACAACAGAATGTTACCCCTTGCTTCTACAGGATGCAATCGAATAGTTCGTGGATGTTGAAACTGTTATAATCCAAGGAAAATATTACGTAAATTTTGTTCTAAGTCCTACTACCGTTCTAAGAAAAAAATTATGTAATGAAGAATACCGTTTGATTACTGCCGATGTACCAGAATATTGTTATTAAGATATACTTTGGTTTCAGGCCCTTAAAATCGAAATCTTGTGTTAAAAACCAAAAATCAGTAGTTTACAGTTTTTTTTTTTTTTTTTAACTGTTTGTTAAGCCAGCTCAGCACTTATTTGCTTTTCATGGCTGTGTTGAAGAATGTAAGTTTAATCACTTTCACTTCACTATAGAGATTTTAATATGTCTCCTCACTACTAGCATTCATAGCTTAATTGCTGTCATCTGCACTTGATAAGTAGATATCTTGGGGGAGTTTTCTTTTCAGTCTTGTATGGATTTTTTGTTGACCTATTGGGTAACAGATGGTCGCTGGACACTTGTGTAGATTTGAGAAATGTCGCTTGCATATTTCCTTAATTGACTTTTTAATGGTGGGAACTCCTGTTTCACGGTGAATTTGATCGTTTCTTATGTACCATTCCGCGTTTAAAACAATTCTCAAGACCTTATTTTGAAACGTTTGCAGTTTTTTTAACTGGGTTTCGCTGGCAGAGCCCCACACGGGACATCCGTAAGTTAGCACCGGTCGTATAATAGATAAATAGATAAGCTTACCGCACTCAACTTTTAGGTGGGACTTCCTGTTTATTATTGGATAAAGCTGAGCAAGTCTAGAATGCGCTTCGTTGATTTTTTTATTTATATGATATCCCCATGTGAGACGGTTATCCAAATACACTCCGAGATATTTTATGGCACTATCATCACTATTCCATGGGATTTCGTGATTTTTTAACCGTATTTTGTGTGGGCTGTTTTTGCGTCGCAAAGAGAAAATTTTAGCTTCCGTTTTAGTGGCGTTCAGTTCCAGTTTCCATTTAGCGAACCATTTGTCTACAGTGTTTACTGTATTTTGGAGTTTAGAGATGGCGGTATCGATGCATCTATTTTGACTAATTATAACAGTGTCGTCCTCGAACATAGCTAACTCTGTTTCCTCCAGTTCGGGAATGTCGTGTACATATATATTAAATAATATGGGCCCCAGTATTGACCCCTGAGGTACTCCCGCGTTAATTGTCTTTATATCAGATGTTCTAGAGTTGATTAGCACTGAGAAGGTTCGATTTTCGAGGAATGAACTGATAATACGTAATAAATAACTAGGCACTTTCGATTGCATGAGCTTATATAGTAGACCTTTATGCCATACTCTATCAAAGGCTTGTTTGATGTCGAGAAAGATAGCAGCAGTGTAACTTTTTTGTTCAAAACCTCGTTCAATGATTTCGGCAACCCGATTCAGTTGATGCACAGTAGAATGACTGTTCTTAAATCCGAATTGGAATTTAGGAATAAGGTTATTTATGCTCGCATGTTCTAGTAGACGCTTGTAAATTGCTTTTTCAAATACCTTGGCCATAGTCGGTAGGAGACTTATGGGTCTGTATCCAGATACCTCGTGCGGTTTCTTTCCTGGTTTGTGAAACAAGAGTATGTGGGCGTATTTCCACTTATCAGGGAAGTATCCAGTTCTCAGGCATGAGTTAAACACTGAGGCCATGTATGCAATTGCCTTTTTGGGTAAATTCTTTAACAGGGTATTTGTAATTAAGTCGTGTCCCGGGGCTTTCTTTGATGGCAATTTATTTATTATACCTTTAACTTCGTTCGGTGAGATGGCTACAATTATTCCAGATTGACGAGGAAATGTCTCCTGCAACGCTTTATGTATAGTTCGGTTATAGATTTCGTTATCGGATTCTTTAGTGGTTGTAAATGTACTAGCTAAATGATTGCTAAATACTGAGCACTTTTCCTCATCGGACGAATACGTTTTATTGTCCATTTTGATAGTAGGTATGTTATGATGTTGTTGCAGAATGCGCTTGCTTGCCCTCCACATTGTTGGGTCTTGTGGTTCGAGATCTCGTATATATGACTGATAACTATTTATTCTGTGCTGTTCTAGGTCTCGTTGAATTTTACGAATCAAATAATTTAATTGCGATTTCGTTGTTGGGTTTCGCCTTCTGATCCACTCTCTTCGCAGTTTGTGCTTTTCCTTGATCAAATGTTGAATGCTGGGAGGTGGATTCATATAATCCGTCACTCGTTTTGGTTTTTGTATAGTTGTGGAGGTTATGACTGAATCTGTTATTGCTTTCGTTATTGAGTATACAGCTATATCGATGTCATCCCTGTTATTTAGTGCCTTAGGACATATTATGTTTTGTTGTAATGCGTCACTGAACATGTTCCAATTAATTTTGCCATTAATTAGCCTCGGCTTTGTGTTAACCATTTTGGGTTTGTTATCAAATGTCAGGATAACCGGCAGGTGATCCGAGTCTAATTCGGGTAAGACACTCTGAGTAATTGGGCTAGTAAAATTTTTATGTAGAATAACATCCAGAATATCAGGCTGATGGTCCATTCGATAGGGAACATAAGTTGGTTCAGAGGGCGCAGTGATCAATATACCATACGTAGTGAGCAGTTCATGTAGATTTACGCCATCGGGATGCAATATTATTAATGTATGTAGCATGTCCGTAAATGCAGGCAGAGATACAAAATAATTAAGTGATTAATCTTTAACTATGGTATGCAATTTACAGTTGGAGAATGAAAATCGACCCCAAGCTAACTTACTAAGTGTGTTCAATCGAAATCCATTTGTGCTTTATAAAATTTATGCAACAATTAATTACAAATAATTACCGTCACAGTTCAGGCACCTATCCCATTGTTTTACTAATCGCTTTATACCCTGCTCATAGAATTCTTGTGGCTGCTGTTTGAAGAAGTCTATAGGTCTACAGGGTGAATGGTCTAAAACCTTCAATTTCTTTCATTGAAGATTTTATTTTACCACATTAGCAACATGAGGCCTAGCATTATCGTGCAGCAAAATGACCCCACGCGTATGTTTTTTGAGATGTTTCCGACTTATTGCTTGATGAAGCTTGTTCAAAGTTTTATTGTACAGATTTGCATTGACATTTACTCCAGGTTGCTTAAACTTTATCAACAACAGTCCTTCATGGTAGAAAAAAATTTTTAACATCACCTTGCATGCAGAAGGTTGTGGTTTAAACTTCTTCGGTGTTGGTGAACTTGAATGTTTCCACTGCGTCGAAAATAACTTACTGGATGGCTCGTAATAATCGCACCGTGTTTCGTAACCAGCAACTATTGACAGAAGAAAGTCATCACCATTGTGCCTATAGTCTATGAGGTTTTGCAGAGATCAGCCCATTCACAAGCATTTCTGTTCATTAGTCAAGAGACGAGGAATCCATTGCGAACAGTCTTTGCTGCAACCCGGATTACCAACAATACTATGCACAGATCCTACACTGGCACCAACAATTTCTGAAATTTCTCTAATTGAAATTCGACGATTTTCTCTAGTAAGGTCTTCCACACATACCATATTGTTTTCTGTTAATGCAGTATACCCTGTACCTGGTCGCGGTTAATCCATAGTCCCCTCTTTTCCATTCTTAAATTTTCGGTACCATTCCTTCACATTTGGGTACGCAATACATGCAATGCAATGCAATACACTCCTTGCATTCGCGTACGAATCTGTAATGGCTGCACACCCTCAGGGCTCAGGGTTTCAGTTGAACAAGCCTCGTATTATCTTCTTCTTCCTTTAGCTAGGAATTTCTTCTTGTTTGCTTGGCCTTTCTATTAGGTCGACGATGAGAACCAGCTCGGTGCCAATCTCATGGGCGGTCGTCATGGTGGTCTCTGGTCGTTCTGTTTTACAAACTCGAGCCAGGCTTCCTCGATCCATTCGGTCTACATGGTCATTGCACTCTTTCTTTCTTTTCTTGGTCCATTTTACCACGTCTTGTATATTGCATCTTTCTCTAATGCTGTTGTTTGTTTGCCTATCTTGTAGATTTAGGTCTAATATTGAAGGTAGCACTCTCATTTCTGTAGTTCTCATTTTTTGTTTTGTTCTTTTTGTTTCGGCCCTTGTCTCTGTCGCATATGTTAACACCGGTCTAACCTTTGCTTTCTATATTTTAACTTTGCCTTCTGTCCTCATGTATTTGTTGTTCCAAATGATGTTTCTCAGGCATCCTTCTATCTGCGTTGCTTTTATTGATTGTCGGTGGACTTCGGTGATCAAGTCTATGTTACTACTTACATCAACTCCCAAATATTTAAAACTCATAACCTGTTCGATTATTGACCTTTCTACTTCCAGCTTACAGAGGATGGAGTCTTTTGATATAACCAATGCCTTAGTTTTTGCTATCGATATTTCCATATTTTATTGTTTACTTGTTAGGTTAAATTGATGCAATTGTCGTTGGAGATTGTCCTCGCTGTTAGATGTTAACACTGCATCGTCAGCGTTTTGTTTTGTACAGATCTTATTATCTTATTCATTATTAGATTAAAAAGGAATGGACTAAGCGAGTCACCTTGTCGTATTCCTGTATTTATAGTTAAGGGGTTTGTGTAACCTTTATTTGTTGCTACCTTAGTCGCGTTTTTGTGTTAATATCGTTTATGGAGTCTATTATTTTTTGCGATATGTTTTCTTCGTGAAGGATGTCAATAATGTCCTCGTATTATAAGTTATTATATACTGTGCGTTGATTCTTCTTTCGGTATTAAAAGGTAACCAGAGCTGTTAAGAACATGATAATCTTAATCTAAATCATGCAATATTGTAATTGTTTACCTTACATTATATTTCGTGTCATGATAAGTTAAATATTACAATAGTATTGTTTGTTATTATTACTGATGATTTAGTTCTATTTTAGTGTCAATGATAGTATGCATTTGGAAAACATATAAAGCTTATAAATTATCAGTTATTCGTCCTTGCAAGATTAGTGTTTATCGGATTCTGTTTGTTCTCTAAAGTATTTGCAACAATATTATAAAATCGAATAGGACAATTTATATTAAAACCAGAATTAATAAATTGCTAAACAATTAGTGGAATAAATAACGATATTTACAAGCGAATAGCCCCAAAGCGGGTATAATTAATATTTATATGCAATTTTACCTGTTTCATTAAAGTCTCTAATTAAAAACATGAAATACTATGTAACAACGCGAATGCTCGCTCGTATGTGTATGAAATGGATGGTATAACCCACTAAAATGAATTACTGGTCACTAGAGACCTACTTTGTTCTAGTAAATGTACTTTCGGCGGATACGTAGCGCCGCAAAAGGACTAAAATAGAGTGGTTTTCTACCCTTGCAAATCAAATTTGGCACCGAGACGTTACAGTAGAGTAGCCAGAATGTTCAACTATGGTTTGATTAGGAAAGTACTTGCCACTTCTATCTAGAAAAAAAAGGCAATTTAATTCACAACCCCAAATGTAAAAACGCTTCGTTCAAATAAATCTAAACCTAAATTTTTAGTGTCTAATTTAATATTTAATAAATTGCAATCAAAAAATACGTAGTGAACGATATATTTAAAAAACATTTTATTCTACGCTTAGAGAAATACTGTAGAGCTTCTTAAGTATTTTAGTTTGCCATTCTTCCAGTATGGCGACTTATTATGACCGCGATGTTTTCTTGATACGCTTATTTGCGAACAACGTATCATCAAAAAACATGAGCAGGAAATCCACATCAACATTTACCTTAAATACAATTATTTTTGTCTAAACTTTCTAGCTTTATGTCAATGATTTCATATATATTTTAACACCCGTTAGTAATTAAATGTTAAATAATCTATTTTGAAAATGTTAACACACTTCTTCTGTGTATCTTGTTGTTGTCTGGATTGAGTGAGACTTAGGACACGGTTTTTCAAGCGTCACTTAGCACTTACGCACTTTAGTCCACTGTGTACCCTCAGTAGGAGGTTTACTTATTTGAGTTAGTTCCAATCCAGTACTAATTTTTAACGTATCATACTTGTGGTAGCGGGTAGACACTTCCTGAAAGCCCAGCAGAAACAGGTCTACTTCAGGGAAGCGACCCTGCCCACGTGAGCCTTAATTCCTCCTCACCTCTTAGCACAGAGGGAAATCAAGTCCTATCCAGTTCATATTCTAACCTACCTAGGTTAAATCCCAACCCATCTCCCAAAAACTCCCTATCAACCCGCACTGGCCAGCGTGATAGGTAAAGGCTAAAATCCACACAAAAAAAATGGAAAGTAGTAATCGAAGGCGGCCCTCAGTCCCCGGCAAATCGCTAGTCCCCGACCACGGTGGCGGTCGAAACAGACAGGGATTGGAGAGTGCTAAGAATCCCCGGGTAAGATCAGGCCACCACCAAGGCAAACTAAAACTGCATATTGCAACATACAACACGAGAACTCTTTCGTCGGATGAGAAAGTCCTAGAATTAGAAGAAGAACTCAAACAAATACATTGGGACGTAGTCGGGATAAGTGAAACCCGAAAAAGAGGAGAACAACCAATCCTACTAAAATCAGGAAATATGTATTACCACAAAGACGAAGACAAGAGCTCGCTGAGAGGAGTGGGACTTTTGGTCCACAAACGACATGTTCAAAATACACTTCAAATCAGTAGCACAAGCCCCAGCGTTTGCAATGTAATAATAAGACTAAATCAACGATGTATCATCAAAATTATACAAGCTTATGCACCCACATCGAAGCATACAGGCGAAGAAGTTGGAGAATTGTATGACGATGTAACGCAAGCAATGTCAACATCCCCAGCTTATTTCACAGTGTTAGTGGGGGACTTCAATGCCAGACTTGGCAAAAAGCAAAATGATACAGAAACACCACTAGGGTACCGTGGGATAGGAGAAAGAAATGACAGAGGAAATCTCCTGTTGCAATTTCTTCACCATCAACTAGCAGCCATGAACACATTCTTTGCAAAAGCAGAACACCGTAAGTGGACATGCACTGCTCCAGGTGGCGAAACAAAAAGGGAATATGATTTTATCATAACAGATTAAAAACAAATAATCGCCGATGTAACGGTATTAGATAATCTATCAGTGGAGAGTGACCATAGAATGGTAAGAGCGAAGGTATTATTAAATTTAAGAATAGAATGCAGAAAATTCATGAACAAGCATAATAGTAAAATATGGGCAAACGTAGATGATGTAGAAGAATACCAGAAAACGATAGCGAAAACTCTACATAACGCTGATATAACGAATATTGAAGATCTAAATAAAAGTATTGTAAAATCAATCAACGAAGCTCGGAAAAAACACTGCTCAAAATCCACAGAGAAAGAGGAAAAACTCACTATAAATACCAAAAAAAAGGGATGAAACACAGAAGAGAATTATTAGGAGAACATCTACGAAATAAGGACGAGTTAAGACAACTAAACAAAGACATAACGAAAGCTGTAAGGACCGATAAGAGAAAATTCAATAATAAATGGATAACTGTAGTCATAGAAGAAAACAGAAATATGAAGGTATTAGGAAGTAAACTAAGTATAGGAAGGGCAGAAATAGTCAAATTAGAAAACAAAAGAGGACAAGTAACAAATAACAGCCATGAATTATTAAGGATCGCTGAAAATTTCTATACAAATCTACATAAAAGTCAAGGCCAAAAAGAACCAGCAGAGAATATACCTCATATAATAAACCAAGGATCAGAAGAAATGCCAAGGATAACTGAAGAAGAGGTCGAAAAGTCATGCTCAGAAATGAAAAATAACAAAGCGCCGGTTGAGGATGATGTCATAGAGGCCATAAAATAGGAGGAGGGGAGTTACTAAAAACAATAACTAAACTTTTTAATAAATGCCTCGAGGAGGCAACAACCCCAAAGACTTGGAATAACGCGATCATTATCATTATGCACAAGAACGGCAGCATAACAGATTTACAAAACTACAGACCCATTAGTCTCTAACACATTTATGTATATAAGCTGTTCACTAAAATCATTACTGCACGGCTTACTAACAAACTTGATTTGTACCAGCCAAGAGAACAGGCGGGCTTTCGAGCCGGATATGGAACGAATGACCACCTCCAGGTTATAAAATCGTTAGTGGAGAAGTGCATAGAATACAACAAGCCTCTGGTGCTGACATTTGTTGATTACGAGAAGGTTTTCGATTCCATAAACCACCATGAATTGTTTAAAGCCCTAGCCGACTGTCGTATAGACTCTCGTTATATCTCCCTTCTACGACATATATATGAACATGCAATAGCAAAAGTAAAAATACACAAAAAAACAAATCAGTTTAAACTTGAAAAGGGCGTTCGACAAAGGGGCACAATCTCGTCCAACCCTGTTAGAACATATGTTTAAAAAGATCGATATAGAAAATAAAGGCAAACGTGAATGGTGAAAAGTTAAGCCACCTGCGTTTTGCCGACGACATCGTACTGATCTCAGACCGATTAGACGAAGCAAGCGAAATGCTCTCGAAACTGTCAGCAGATTCTCAGCAAGTTGGATTAAAAATTAACATTGCTAAAACTCAGTTTATGAGAAACGTGGTCCCTAGCTGCTACCTAGCACTGGAATGAAAAGAAATCCAACACGTAACGTCAATCAAATATCTGGGACACAAAATCCGAATTGGACGGGACAACCAGGCATGTGAACTTAACAGAAGGATAGGACTGACTTGGGCTGCCTTTGGCAACTTAAAATACATATTTAAAGCAGGCATTCCGGAATGTCTCAAACGCAAAGTGTTCGACCAATGCATCCTCCCGGTATTGACATATGGCTCGGAAACGTTAACACTAACATGCAAAACTGTCAACAAAATAGGAGTAACCCAACGAGCCATGGAAAGAGCTATGTTGGGAGTGACGCTGAGAGACCGTATCCCAAATGAAGAAATACGTGAGAGAACAAAAGTTACAGATGCCGTTGAAAGAATAATACATTTAAAATGGAATTGGGCAGGTCATATCGTAGAATGCCAAATAATAGATGGACCAAAAGGATACTAAAATGGCGTCCTAGAGACGATGCGTTCAGAAGCAGAGGCAGACCGCCGACACGGTGGACGGGTGACGTGAAAAGGATATCTAAAAACTGAACCCAAGATGCCCAAGACCGATCAAAGTGGAACAGGTTGAGAGAGGTTCAGCAGTGTACGAAACAGACTGTTATATGATAATGACTGCCACAGAATGTACGGCTTTACTCCCTATACGACAAAAAGTGTACTTTCAGATTTTTAACTACTAACCACCGAGGCCGCTTTCTGTGTATGTAGTCACAGGTTCAGCGCTATCAGAGGGTGTCTTTTATGCAATTATGACAAATATCTGCAGCCGCTGTTTGTCTAGGGCAATGCATTTAAAAAGAGAAAGAGATTTAGGAACTAGAGAATTGGAGAAATAATGAAATTAGAAGGCATCATAGAAAACACGATAGAAAGGAAATAACTTATATGGTAAAGATGGGAGCTGGGTGAGGGCAGAAAGATTGCCCTGGGAAATATGATATTTAAGTCCGCTACACAGAAAAATAGTATTGACACCAAGAGAAACCTCAAATAGAGTTAGTATAAAAGGCTAAAACAGAAGATGCGGCATAGAACAACAGCTATAACAAATCCCTACACATGGTGTAAAAAATTGTTAAATAGTTAAAAGATATACTGTACACACAGAACGCGAAAAGCCTTAATCAGTATGAGTCCCCAAGACAACCAATTTTAGGATATCAGGAGTTAACACCAAAAAGCACATGATGCATAGGTTTGTTCGAAATGCTCTCCCTATTATGCAGGCACAGGCTGTATATCTACTCAAAATTGAACTCTGCACTCTTTCGAAAATACCTTGCCTTGTACGAATTGTTTGGCAGCTTTGTTCATTTCAATACCACTGCTACACTACTACACACGCTACTCGGTAGAAATATTAACAAATGCTACGTGCACTAATTTTTTCAAATAAATTCTAACATCAACTTTCAGAGGAGTTAACATGGAAGATCTAGAAAGCCAAGCATCGGAAATTGTACTATATAATTCCTATTAAAAATTTCGTCCAAGTTATCTTTAACAACAATCGATAAATTAGGCATCGTGTGTAAACCTAAGGTTATACGTTTGGTTTAAAGGTACATATTCCAAGAGGACAGCCGAAGAATGTAACACGAAGTTACGACATGCGACATCTGTTAATCGATTTTTAACCAGGTGTCAGACTGAAATGCTTGGATTAAAAAAAAATGCGAGGATTAATATCCGATGAAATGTAATAATTATGGAAATTGAAAATACCATACATTAGTAGTAGACATTTAACATATTTTTATAATAGGCTTTGAATGAATACCATTCTTGTTTGGTGATGAGTGTGATTAAGGGCTGTTCCTGTTGGATATGGAACGGATATAGAAGTCTGTGATGGAGTATTCGTTAAACAAGACGATCATTCATACATACCCATTTCCGTCGAAACTCTTCTTTTCTTTCAGGATTTTACTCTTCTGCTTTATGTGTAGACACTGCCCTGCTCGTCCATAATTTTAAACATGTTTTTCAGAACAACCTCTTGAAAACGATTGGTTTGCGGGTTCACGTTGATTGAGAATTGTGGCCTTGCTTTTGATTTTACTATAACCCACCTAGATATTTAGCACGTTTTTCAGCGCACTGTATGTGTATGTTTTTCTTATTTGATAGAGGCTGTACAGTTTACCAACCACAATGGTGAAATCTGAATTTATGAGACACTTATAGGTTGGTTTGAGAACATATTTATTGTGCTAGACCCTTCATTGAATCAACTCGGAAGAATATCTTTCCATTAAAATAACATTGCTCAAAATAATCTTTTAAAGCTTTAAATTCTGAAAAAGATCTATATACTTTCTTCCATCTATGTTTTTGATCTAGTTGTTTAAAATGGTTTCATTTTGTTTAAGGTAATCAAAAGATGAGACGGTTGCGGGTTAGAAGTTAGCACGTTCCACTTCTACGCTGTAGGTCTGGGGTTCAATTTCCAGTACCGGATTTTTAACGACAGTTCTCCCTCGCAAGGCAATTGCAAGCAAGCGAGGTATTCTGCCTAGTAAATCTTTTCTGGAGTAGAAGTATTTACACCTCCCGTGTTTCAGAATCCACGTTAATGTGTAGGTCCTGTATGTACGTTAGTGCTACTTTAAATGCGCGATACCGGAATAGGGGAGATGATCGGCACATCTCGTAGGAGATAAAGCAGTGAAATAATAAGAACTAGAAGGTACTTCTGCTTTGCTTGATTATGATACGTTTGAATAAATAATTTTTTTTTGTAACAAATAATTATACATATTGCTACGTATAGCCCCATGACATAATTATTTTAAATTGATAAAATATAAATTATTTATACTGACAAATTGTAATTGCCCTACATTGGCTAGCGTCATAAATATATGCTATGAATTGTCTTAATAAAATAAATTATTAAATAGATTATAATACGATAATCAAATTTCAAGATTTTCTTACAAAATTAAATTTAACTTAAATACACATATAAAATTGCATAATACACCTCAGGGTTCATTTTATATTAATAACGTGGCTTCCCCAATATGATAGCTTATGTACAATTAAAGCCTAATTTTATTAAATACCTGCAATATTATATCTTTCTCATCTGCAAAAACTTTAAAATGAACTATACCGCAGAAGAGTTCATTTATCTTCTCTGTAGGTTGGTGTATGAACATGTTTCATTCATCTGTTGCGTACAGCTGCTTTAAAGATGTTGGACTTCTAGTTCCAAAAACATGTTGAAATTGAAGTTATAATACTTCAGTAGTATCAAGAACTTGTAACTCAGAACAGCTAAGAAAGAAATTGTCTTAATTTCCACAAATCAGAAAACACTATTAAATTCAATTAAATAATTAACTTTTCAGGAATATCGTAGAGAAATTAAACACAATCTCCAACTTGAAAAACACCAGGTAAGATTTATTAAATAATAATAACTTCAGCACAAGTTTTAAATCGAACGAAAAATTACTTCTTGTTTACAAATACAAAATTATTACACTTAACCTCACATTTTTACTTGTTAGAATAAAATAACTCCGCCTACCGACATTCAAAACTATACCAAATTGGCTTAAATTTAATACTCGGGGCGACAAACAATACGTCTACACCGTTTGATAGCTTTTACAGAACTGAATTCTTATAAAATCCCAAATTCATGTCTAAAAATTGGAAATGCACCAATCGAAAGCTTAATATTAATCTCCCCTTCCGAAACGACTTATCAACTAAATCAAAAACGACTCTTACAGCCTAAATAAATAATCATTTCTAAAAACTAAATTCATAAAAGTAATCTATGAAAAATTAGCAATCTAATGATACCAAACTTATCAAGATATTAAAAAAATAATAAACGCGTGTTCGAAATTCGAATATTAACAAAATTTTACATTTCAGCTCTTAAACTATTAAAAACAATTAACTAGCCCCCTATTAAACTTACATATCAACATTTACACCAGCAAAATCAGTTCATTACATAAATATTAGTAATAAATCATATTTAACCTCAAAATAGGTTAATTCTATTAAAACTACCAAATTCATACATTAAATTGATATTTACATAAATAAATGAACATGAAAACCTTCCTCTCATAAAACATAAACTATTAACATGTATAATTATCTTAGTTTCTTATATTAATCTTGACATATGTACATTTACAACGTTCAAATGACAATATTTAAATTATTCACATTTCAGGGCCCCAATATAACTTTGGATACCACAATCCAACATCAAGATGAAAAACCTGAAGTTCCACAACTGTTCACTACCGATTTCACTTAAAAACATCATTCCAAAACAACACATTGCAAATCTTAAAATCCAAGAAAGCTCGGAATATACCTTTTACTTTCCCATACCTTATAGGTATAGGGTAAGTATTGAATTCATGAAAATTTTCGAAATCGAGATTTTAACGGAAATATCCGTTTTGGGTCTCTAGGAACCCAAAAAAGTGGTTTTTAAAAAATGTCTGTC
>JABXWE010023053.1:0-19776 GCA_014611495.1 Limonius californicus
AAGTGTTTTTTTGATTACACTATAACTGATTTATCATGTTTAACTCGCAATTTATGTTAGAAAGTTAATATCCATAATTACTGTTATGACTACTATTGCAGTAAATGTAGTTTCAAGAATATGTAAACTACTTACATTAAAAAGAAATTTAGGTAATACGAAAACATTAAACAAAAAATCCGCAAATTTTACACTGAATTTTTATTATGCCGGGTTGAAGCAACACTTGTGATACCACCATTTAGTTTTAAGAGGGTTCTTTAGAAGAAAGTTCTTTATGACAATACGATTGTATATCGATTGCCGTAGTATAATTGTTGCGCATTTCCATTATAATTCTACACGAAATTACCATAAGTTCAGGAGAATATTCAAGTAAATTCTGCCGTTATGTCGGTATTATCTATATATCGATATAACTTTCAACACAATATCGATATCAAATATTGATATAGATATTTTAATATCGCCCAGCCGTAGCCCTATAGATCAACACATCAAAACATGTTTAGATTAGCATTCTCCTTTTTTGCTCTCTTTAAAGACTGAAATTTAAAAATTAAAAAGTATATCAGCCCCACTCATCCAAAAGTAATTGTTACCACTTAGGGTTGAAATTTTTGAATATCCATTTTTGAATTGCTGATCTACGATATAGTTACCTTGTTCATTCATTCTGTGTTGAATTTAAAATATTTTCCATTGCCTACAATTACCAATGAAGACATGCTATAAAACTGCAGTTTTCTGTAATACTAACCTATGGGACCTAAGTTTTGAGAAATAACTTGTTTTGAAATTTCTACTCGGTTTTGACGTCTGATCTAGTTACCATGAAACCGGTAAAAAAATCATGATTTGTTTTTATTGATAAACGTTAAATTTATTGAATAACTAAGTTTAAAATGTGAAAGAAACTTGAAATTCGCAAAAGTATCTATCGCTTTGTTAAAGGGTTGCCCAAACGTGAAATTGTTAATTTGTTCAGAGATCAAAATGTTAGCCAGGTAACGATTTATAGGACAATAAGAGAATGCGAAGATGGTATACCTTGCACTAATTTGCCGAAAACTGGAAGACCTCAGGTTTTGGCATAAAACAAGAAGGAAGAATTGGAATCTCTAGTCGAAAGTTGGGTCGCTGTTTTGAGGTCTCATACAAGACCGTCCAGGGAATTTTGTCCAGAAATGGTGTACATTATCGAAAAAGAAGGAAGTTTCCCAAATACACCCAGGCACAGCTCAAAAGAATACCTAGATGTTGCAGAGCTTCGAGACGAAGGCATTTTGTGGGGAACCGTGTGATTATAATGGACGATGAAATATTTCACGCTGTCACATTCTGAAATTAAAGGTAACGATGAATTTTACATCTCTGATATTGAAAACTGCCCAAACTTAGTACAATTCAAACCAAAAGCTGTGGATGCTGGACTTTATACCCAAAGATGTTTACCGAAAATGCTTAATTTTGTTAATATCCATCATCAGAGCGACGATATAATGTTTTAGCCTGATTTCGCTTCGTGCCATTATGCCAGGAGGACTCGGGAATGGTTGGAGTAGAATAATATCAATTATGTACCGAGAGAAGATATCCCCCCAATTAATGTCCCTCAAGCTCGGTCAATAGAAGAATTTTGGTTATTATGGTGTTGAAAGGTTTATGAAAACGGTTGAGAGGCCCAAAATGAACAACAATTTTTAGAAAAATTCGTGAAGTGGGACCGAACATCATCCAAAGGAAGATGAGACAAGTCTTAGCCAAATTGTGTGCCATTGAGCACCATGGTCCGGTATCAGTTTTGTAGATTAGTTTTCATGTTGTCAAAGGATGTAAAATTAACCATTTATATTTGAGTTTGATAAAATTTCGTTATTTTGCTGATTAAGCCTGTTGATTATTTTCTGAAAACTTATGTCCCATACGTTACTACATGAGCAATGTTCTCGATTCTGGATTTTCATTTAAAAATAATATCGATTATATTTTTAAACCATGCAACGGCTTGAATTTCATCAAAATCAAATTACTTTTTCAGGTAACAAATCATTGTATTTGAAAAATGCAAGAACCTCTGCAAAGTCTCGAAAAGAAACATTTTGATATAAAAATCATTAAATTTAATAAAAATTGATTTCTCTACATTAAACATGAAACTTCTATTGTAAACCAGGGATTGGCAGGTTCAAAAAACATACAAACCATCAAAATCACAACACTTAAATGTCCTCAAATAGCATTTCATTCCTTCTTCTTCAATCTTTCAATTCTTCAATCCGCAGATTGGTTGGCAGCTTTCCATCTAATGTTGTTGCAAGCAACATTCATTCATTTCTAGCACGCCATAAATTGGAAAATCGATTTACGCTAAAATCACCAAGAAACGGCGTCAACATAGTATATAAAAATTCATAGACTCCTAATAGTCCAAGTTTCAGAGGTAAGGATATACGAAACAGGGTGCTTGTTAAATCGAACTCGAAATCTACAAATCTAAATAAGAAAAATAAGGCCTTTACTTTTTTTCTTGTTTTCATTGCCATTTTTATCGTTTCCTACAAAACGGCGCCATAGTTTATAATAATTCTTCCGATTTTAAGATCCGCTTTTTGATTTTCATAGATATTAAATGTGTATTATTGTCTTATTTAATATTTTCTCTTCTGTCGAAATATCAATCTAATAGTAAATCATATTTAGAAGTTTGAGCGCTGCCGTTACGGTTCGGGACTCGTGTAAGAGAAGTGCAATCATGCCTGCACCCAACACCGAAAGCTGAATTTATTTGTTATTTCAATATCATAAGACACTGCATGGCTCGATCATGGTCGCATGCTTCCAGTGTATTGATTGTTGTTTGGTTTCAACATTTGTTCACGAAATCTAAGTCTCGTTGCTAGTTACAATGTGATTCAGGTAGTCATCGCCGCCAGTTTCGTGGCGATGCAGGAAGGTCAGTGCAACGGACATCCGCTGGTTTTTGTGACATCCGTCAACATCTACGGCACCCACTTCGCACATAGTTTGTAGCCTATTTGTTACAATTTCATACAGTACTGTACGTGAAAACTGATAAAAATTACCGACCTTTTCTGAAATCGTGAAACGCCGATCTTCGCGAATTTTCTTGATCACTTTTTCCACGAAATCGACGTTAAAGGTTCGTTCCTTATCGTGCGTATCGTTCGGCCATCTCTGAAGTTCCTACACCAGTATCTGACCTTTCCGACTCATGATGCCTCGACCATAAATCTCGCATATTTGACAGTAAATTTCGGCAGCGTTTTCGTTTCTTGCGTGGAGAAAACGAATCACAGCGCGCTCTTTACACTTACCGGGATTTTCAATCATAGTGTTCATTTTAGCGCCTATACAACTAAATACAATGACATAACCATAGTAAAGTGACGTAGCTAGCTCATCAACCGCTAATGCACCCCCACACTGTACCAAATTGACTACGCCCCTCATTCGGTGAAAATATATAAACCGCCTTTAGTTTCCGAAGAGCTTCGTATAATATCTTTCCCCTAATTATAATTAACAGTCCCCCGTAATGATATATGTACTGATCTTATTTACAGCCGTTATCGAAACTATAAAATAGTTATTTAATCAAAAATAAACAGTAGATCCCGCATTACATTAAGAAATAATATTCACTGCTTTTCTTTCTCACCATCCTTTCTACTCGCACATTACTATATCAACGTTAATAAATTAAACTTTGAAAATGAAATATAGCCTATCACATTTTAGACAAGCAGAACGTTTGTAATGTAAAAGTTGTACATATTTATGTTTTTTTTTATTATACACTAAACACTATTGTATAGAGTGTTGTGGGGTAGGGGGAGTGGGCGCCCTACAATTGAACTGCTCCAGTGTGCCCGATATGAAGTTACGCCACTGCCCTTATTTATTATGGAGAAGTATTTGGTATACCCTTGTTATAAGCAGTGTTGGGTAGTAACTAAGTAAAAGTAACTCGTTACTAGTAACTAGTTACTTTTCAGTAACTTAGTAGTAATTTAATTACTTTTGTGTTTTCAGTAATTGTAACCATAACACGTTACAATTATTTAGTAACTTTAGTAACTGAATATGACAAGTTACATTTTCATGCTACAAATGTAAAATATTTTAAAAAATCGGTTTTTAATGCGTAGTACTTAAGAAATTATACCTGAAGCTGAAGAATTTGTTGAAATTTCGAATGCCTTAGTATGCAAATGCTATTACGGAATACAGGAATACCTTCTTGTACTTAGTCGATAATAAATAATATTTGACGGATCCTATTTGGGCGGTGACAGCTTTTTCCAGTAATCTTTAATCCTTTAACAACTAGACGCTCTCTGAGCAGGTATGCGGATTACTGGGAAATACATTCCTAACACCTGTCTCACCGTCTCTATATTTCAATAATAACGAAAAATAAAATAGAATCCTGGGAAAATCCCAAAAACATCGTTGAACCAGCGCCTCTAAGCTCTAAGCCTGTTCCTTCCCCCACGTATAGAATATTTGCTAATAAACAATTGCTTATAAATGTGTGTTTCTGTTGATATTAAGTTGGTAGTAATTGCATGTACATTGGTAGCGTCTCATAAAAAAAGGTAACTTAAAAAATAACGAGTTACTTTGTGGTAACTTAGTAACTTATTCAAGTTACTTTTATAATTCTGTAACTTAGTAACTTACTTAGTTACTTTTTTGCCGAGTAACTGATTAACTTACTTAGTTACTTTTTTAGAGTAACTTACCCAACACTGGTTATAAGGGTATATCAAACGAGTCTCTCGAAAATTCTATCCAAAATACAATTTTACTAATTGTAATCCATGATTTAAAGTTAAACGATTGTATTTGGGTAGGATAATGTAACGCAGTATCGAAAATGTGTAATGCGCATTGAAACCTAAAATTGATAATGTTCACGCGCAACACGTTGACGTGAAGCACGTGGTGCTTTGTAGAGTAACACTAGTGTATTATTGGTTGTATAAAATTATGCGTTCCGTTTACTATTACAAGACTGCAGATCAAAAAATTATCACGCATATTTTTGATCATCTCGGATTGGAATATCTAGGTTTAATACATTTCGCCCGTCAATACTTATAACATACCAAAATACATTCACCTTGATATGTGATTTTCAAAAATTCTTACATTATTTTGAACCTCTCAATTCGTAGTGGTGTCATTTTGAGAAATTTAGTTTCCAGATATTTCTTAACATTTTTAAAAGAAATGTTAAGGATTTTTATAACAGAAGAATAGTAGTGATTAAGAGAGGAGTGACGCAAGGTGCATAATCTCGCCGTTGCTATTTAACATACATTCTGAGGAAATAACTAACAAAGCAATGGATCTCCAATACATAGTACTATAAAATATGCCAGGACCTTTAATAAAAAAAATATCATGAAAAAATTAAACGCCTTTAAAAATGGGTTTACAGAAGAATTTGGAGAGAATCACTAACATAGAGCTAATGATAATAATGCAAAAAGAAGAAGAAATATTATACAACATTAAAACCAGGAAATTTGAAACATATTATCGGGGAAAAAATATCAATTGCTGGTAATACTCCAAGACCAGATCCACAAAAAGGGTAAGGAGGAAAACAGCGCTTATCGTGATTGCGAAACCTGTAGTAAGAAAATGGGATATTTGAAAATGATAATTTCTACAGTAATTTGCAGATCATTATACGATATTTAGGGCTTGCTGGCCATAATTCAATGATTTTTAGATTTCCAAATTTTACTATTGGACCAGAAACGAAGTTCATTTCTATATTTTTTTGAAAGGAAAATAATTTTTTTATTAATTTTGTTGCATTTTAGGGATTTTAGTACCGACGACGATGATGACGAAGCATTCAACCATGAAGTCCATATAAGTGTATATAAATCAACATGCACCCCCGGCTGCAGAAATCATCAAACCCTCCAGCCCTAGAGAAATTAAGAAATAGATAAAACGCTTACCTAATAAAAAAGCATGATCAAATGCCCAATATAATCTTAAAACACCTGCCGGAGAAAGTTTACGCTTATTTAGCATCTACATTGAACGTATGCTTATACTCAAACTATTTTCCTGACTCATGCAAACTGGCACACATTACTATGATTCATAAGCATGGCAAACATCCTAAGGATCCTGCAGGATATCGCCCTAGCAGTCTGTTGCCTAGCTTATCCAAAATTTAGGAAAAAATCATTAATGGCTGTTCAACAAAATTTCTAAACCCTAATAATGTAATCCCACCTTTTCAATATGTCTTTAGACAGAATCACTCGACGGTACAACTATCACGAATTACAGAATTAATAGAAAAAGGATTCGAGAACAAAGTGCATAGTACTGCGGTGTTCCTTAACATCCTACAAGCCTTCGACAAGGTGTGCTTTATAAATCATTAAAAATTAAAATATCAAATTATTTGTTTTTAATCATTAAATCGTTTCTCACAAATAGAAAATTCGCTGTCAGAGCAAACGCAAAACTTTCACGAATAAAAAATATAAACGGAGATGTACCTCAAGGATCAATATTGGTCACAACACTCACACTCAACACATAAACAGTATTTACGTGCATGATCTTCCAGAATTGAACAACACAACTACAGCAATGTACGCTGACGACATTGCGCTCAAGATGACGGCATCAATATTTCCGCACAACGACTACAGGAAAGTATAAATATAATTAATGCATTGTTACACAAGTGGCGAATAAAGTTAAATACTGGTAAATGTGAAGTGAAAATATTCACTTTACGACGTCTAAATAGTAAATACTCCGACAAATATAATAATCGACAATCACGAAATACCATGGAATCCCTCAGATAGTGCAATACAGTACTTGGGAGTACTCCTATACAAGAGGCTAACTTGGGGTCTACACAAAAACCGATAACTGAACGAGGGACATGCAAGATATGCAATGCTGTATCTAATAATGAACAAAAACTCTATATTAAAACATGAGCTGGAATCCTCATTTACCTCCTCATTATAAGACCTACTTATATTTATGTACGCATGCACCATATGGGGAACAGCATCAGACACGCATCTAGCTAAAGTTCAGCGATTTCAAAATCAGGTATTACATTCAGTACTAAATGCATTATGGTACATTAGAAATACTCAAATACATCGTGAAACAGGGCTCCTAACAATACGTGAACAAATATCCAAAAGAGCGAAAAAATATTTTAACAAAATAACTGACTGCCCCAGCGCCATATTACACGAAGTAGTCAAGAAACATATCCATAGACGGCTGAAAAGAAAATTAGCCCAAGATCTTTACTTATCATCATCGTCGACTGAAGAAAGTGATGATTAAAGTGCCGTAAAAAGTTATCAAAGTGCCATTAGAACTGTGGAAGGTAAAGAAAGTACTAGTTATCAATTAATTTGAAGTGTGGAGACGCTTCTAAAAGTGGATCTCATTACAGTGATTTAAGACGTGCCTGACTGAGAAATTGTGAACTCAGCTGTGAATAGCAACTGATTGATGAACCGGCTAAATAACTTATTAAAAAAGGGATTTTTTGATGATTTTGTTTTACCTAATTTCCAAGGGTTTATTAGTATTGGTAGGTCTAAAAAAGGGGTTTCTTCAAAAAGTGGCAAAATGAATGATTGTTTAGCATTCGTTCTTTCTATCCAAAAGTACAAACCATAGTTGAACTTTAATCTATATGAAATAGGAAGAGGAAGTACTGCGGCAAATAGGTGAAATAATTTTCAGCGAGGATAGGTAACACCGGAGCATGAACGTGACATTATAAACTGTTTTCTTTTAATATGTTAATTTGTTTTATAATAAGAATATCTATTATTGCAGTGTCTTTAATCAACTTGCATAACTTCTTCTTCTTCGCGTGCCCATCCGTTATCGGATATTGGCGATCATCATGGCGATCTGTACTTTGTTAACAGCTGCGCGAAATAGGCCAGTTGTTGTTGTGCGGTACCATTTTCTCAAATTTTGAAGCCAAGACATTCTTCTTCTCCCTGGACCTCGTTTACCACGAACTTTACCCTGGAGAGTCAGTTGTAATAATTCATATCTTTGATTATTTCTCATGATATGGTCCAAGTATTCCAATTTTCTTCTCTTTACAGTTCTCAAGGTTTCTGTTTCCTTAGTTAATCGTTCTAGTGCGATTTTATTCGTGATGTGGTTTGTCCACGGGATCTTTAATATACGTCGGTATAGTCACATCTCAAAAGCTTCCAATTTCTTACTCGTCGCTTCAGTGAGGGTCCAGGATTCGACCCCATATAGCAGTACTGTGAAGACATAATATGTACGGAGAAGAATTATTTTTGTTTTTAAGTTTAGGTCATGACTTGTGAAGAGGCTTTTCATCTTCATGAATGCCGCTCTTGCCTTTTCTACTCTGCATTTAATTTCCAGGGAGTGGTCCCATTGGTCGTTTATTGCATAACTGTTTCCCGTTAATTGCATCTATACTAAATGTATATACAAAGAAAAGGTTCGATGTTTTGAAAGTTGCCTATTTCGTAATCTCCTCTTTCGTTTCGTTTACTCCACTTGCTCATACATTGTTAGCCCTTCCCGATTCTATAGGATAAGTAGGTAGTTCTGGTACACATAGTAATGTCTAAATGAAAAACGATATAAAAATGGCTTTATACACACACAAAACAAAAAGTAGAGTTAGAACCGAAGTACGAAACTTTTCTCTGTAAATTAGAAAAGAAGTGACTTATAGCAAGGACTATATATTTCAAAATATATAGTCCTGGCTTATAGTAATTATCTTTATAAATAAATCAATATACTTCCTACAAAATATTTTCTGAAAGGTATCCGAAACAATTTTGCATTTCAAGAAGTTGCTTCTGTTACTAGCTAAAATATGGCGAATTGGATGCTGAGAGCTATATTTTCCGAGCGGGATAAACGGATTCTAAGTCTTCTCCTGTTGTGATTTTACAAAGTAAATAAGACTGATCATTTTGAATAATATATCCAAGCTGAATTTAGAATGTACAGGTTTCAAAGCTTAAAGCTTGAAAATGATGCCAACTGAAAGCTCCAAACAATAAAGCGTTTTTGATAGCAGTAATTGAGCCGAGTGGGTGCATTACGAAAATGCACACAATTTTACCATGAATGCTTATTACTTGAAGGGTTTTAGGTTGAATATGTTTGAATGAATCACATCTTTTCGACTCTTCGTACTTGGTGTAATGCAAGAACAGTGTTGTGTTCTACAAACGAGCATTGAATATTTTTGTCCGAACATTCTTACTAAATGTAATTTAATGAATCATATGTGAGTTTTAATTTTCACTTCTTGTAACTTACCGATTATGTGTACTTTTTCTCCCTTAGTTTCGGCTGCCTGTAGTTGATGCATGAGCCACTTCAATTCTTTAGCAGGATCTGTACTGTTTACGAAGAGCCACCTAAAGGGTAAATATTTAGTACTTTTAAATAACTCTTGGTATTATATAATAATTTTACCAACTCAAACTGTGGCAGTAATTCATATTTAAGGAAATAAGTCTCAGGCCTGGCCTAACTAAAACAGAATAAAATCCTCCATGTAAAATTGTATTTTCTTCAGTTTCTGGCAACCACTTCTTCCATTGTTTATTTGCTTCTTCGTACAACCATGAAATTGAATGGTTTTCGTGCTGATTCCATGGTGGAGGAAAACTGTGTAATACGAAAATAAATAAGTAAAAGTTGAACTGAGTTATCGAGTTTTTGTATATAGACGTTTCGTTCTTTTTTATGTATATTTTCTTCCTAACTGTTGCTAATACTTTTGTATTTATTGTAACAGCCTTGATGAGGTTTATTATGGAGAAATTTCGGCATAGTGATGATGTTCTAAGATGAAATGTTATGGCGGTATGTGTGAAATAATGCTCATATATATATATATATATATATATATATATATATATATATATATTTTTCAGGCCTTTTAGGCTCAATGCCTTGTGTCGAGGTGGTATGAGAGAAGACTAAGCTGGTTTGTGCTGTTGCACTACAGGGTCCTACTCTGCAGGTTGGCGTGTTGGTGCGTAACCGTGCTTGCCTTGCCCAGTGTATAAGTGTGTGTGGGTGTATAGACTTGTTACACAGGATACAGGGATACAGGATACAGGGAACCAAAAAAATACCTAGTACGATCCGAATCGGGAAACATTTTGGTTATTATATTCGAAGCTTCTTGCCACTGAGCGATCTCGGCCCTTAGTGCTCGTTATTATAAAAATAAATAAATTTAGTTCTTATAAACATAAAAAATTTTGTATCTATACATCAAATAACCAGCTGAATTATTTAACGAATGCCAATATTAAAAAGTTATTGTACAATAGCTTCTAATGTACTAAACTTTTTTAATCACACCAGAGGCGTAGAGGAAATAATTGTTGGAATGGGGGCTACGATGTTCCAAATGGGGCTACGATGTTCCAAATAGGTAAAATGGATTTATTTTTTATATATAAACTAAGTTAATTATATCGTAATCGTTTTTCCATTAGAAATAAAGTTTCCTCTCTGAGTAGCCCAATTGTGTTTATACTGTTTTATGTTTCTTTGAGGTGTATAATAGTTTTCACATATACAAGGTGTTTAAAAAAAGATAATTTTCCCATGTATAGTACTTATCAAGCCAAACACGAAAGTCTTAATCAACATATTCTCGCAAATCAACTGTTAGAAGTAGAGGAGATTTTGATTTTTAATCAATTAATTGCATTATTGTCAAAAAACAGTAAAGGCACTAACAGGTAAATAAATATACCATTTTCCCAAATACAAAGGCTAGTGACTTAAAATAAAGGGATCTAGGTGATCCTACAATTAGACCCCTTGTTTTATCATTTTGTCGTTATAGGTTATAGATATTTCCGGTATTGATTAAAATATGGAGGAACCTCATCATAGATTAACCTTATCATTCGGGGACACTTCTGGAAATAATGAGGGCAAAGTGTTAATCATACAGTTTACCAGTCAAACGATTGTAAGTAAAAGTGCTAGACCTATCAAAAATGTAGTAGAAGTACGAGCACAATCTATGCAGCCACAATATCCGGACAGACGAGATATAATATGGCAAAACAAGCATAAGACTATCATCAGCTAGGCGAGAATATATAAAACATGTACTGACCTACGGAGCTTAGACAAGGAATGAGAAAACGAAAGCAAAACCAATAATGAGAGCGATTGAGATGAAGAAGCTAGGAATGATGATTGGAGCATGAAAGACAGAGTCAGGAACACCAAAATAAGAGAAGACTGTGGGATAATGAACGTAGGGAGATGGGAATGAGATAGACGAAGACTTTTAGACACCGTGTCGAGCGCATGCTTAACAGAAGACTTGCAAAAATAGTAATACGACGGCAGCCTTTGAAGTTTTCACAAAATCTAAGAAAGAAAAACATTTTTTGGAACAAACTGTTTATATTGCTTTTAAAAATATTCGCATTTAAGATTTATACACTTTTGCACGCGTTCAAACCAATTCTGGAAACATTTTTTCCACTCTGAAGTTGGTATCTCAAAATTATGGTTTTTGAAGGCTTCAACAGCTTCTTGAGGTGATGGAAATCGCTGTCCACGCATTTTTTGTTTGACATTCGGGAACACACAGAAGTCGTTAGGTGATAAATCAGCTGAATACGAGCAATGAGACATTAATTTGATGTTTTTCTCCTTCAAATAATTAATTATTTGACGTGCTGAGAGTTGACATTGTCAACATGCATGTCCCATGAAGTGTGATGTGACGTTTTCGGTTGATTTTCCTGATTTCGTCGATGACTCCTGGCAAACAAATTGTTGTATGCCATTCAGCGTTAACTGTTCTTCGATCCTCTAAAGGAGTGGTTGCGACATGTCCAGTAAAACCAAAGAAACAAAGATTATTTTCTTGGAAGTGCTTCGTGAAAGAACAACTTTTGTGGGATTCGGTTTATATTGGAACATCCAAACAGTGGATTGTTGCTTAGTTTCCAGTTCATACGAATATATCAAAGTTTCGTTACCTGTTACACTGTTGTATACGGATTTTGCAGTTCCTCGGTCGCATTATTTGAGCATTTTCTTACACCAATTAACAATAGCCTTTTTTTGAACGTCGGTCATATTATACGAAATCCATCGGTAACAGATCTTTTTCACAGCTAAATGTTCATGTAAAATCGAATGCACTGCAGTATTCGATATGCCTAAGGATGCCTATATCTCACTGTAAGTCACATGCCGATCTTTTTCAATCATGTTGCGCACAGCATCGATGTTTTTTGGAATAACAACTGATTTTGGTCGACCTTCACGGAATTCATCACTGACGGACGCACGGCCACGAGGAAAGGATGCAAACCATTGTAAACAGTCTTTTCTGATGTTGCTTTATTACCAAACGTTGATCGAAGCGATTCTATGCATTGATGTTGAGTTAGACCTTAACTAAAATCGTAAAAATTTATCCAACGAAAACCTTCACCTGAAATTTCCACTTTTTCAGAAAATTGCTTTTTTTAAACGCTCACTGTAAACAAAGTACTTGGTCAATTTCTAAGCTGCCACTGATTTCACAATAACAAATGTCAAATTTTACGAAAATAGTAATGACACATCTCAATAGTACAACCTAGTGTTCGTTTGTAAAACTTAAAGGCTGCCCTCGTAACAAGCAAACCTGACAGCAGACGGCTACAGGGAAGATCTGCCAAGAGGTGGAAGCATAGCTGAACCTCAACCCACACGAAGCTCAATAAAAGGGAATGTATGTAATAACAGAACTGTGTCCTAACTAAAGAAGAAGAAGCAAGTTTTTTCAGTATGAATTTAAAAATCACCATTCTTGAGCGTAATTATAAGCAAGAAGGGCTGTACCGGCTGGATACGGTATGGGCTACAATTATGTACAGTAAACACATAATAATATCTAAAATTTAGTTTTCCATGGCAACTGAAAACCCAACTATTGCAATCTATTGATTAATATACAAACTTGCCTCTTTCTCTGAAACAGTTGCTTGCGAACATATGTTCATTAACACCTTTTGTTTGGTTTGATAATACTATACTATACGTCGGTAAATTATCCAACTTTTTCTTGAACACCTTAAATAAGAAACGTTTTCTCTAATACACATAATTGTTCCTCTCTTAAATATAATTTTTTCTTCTAAATTGGTTTATCATGTCTAAGACAGTATGTAGTTCCGATACGTATTATATAAATAGGACGACAGTGTCGCACTTATCTACGCCCGGAAACGTAAGCGGTGTTGTTTCCACTCGTTTAACGAGCCAAACTTCTTATAATCTGTACTAAATCTTCATTGGGGATTTACTTAAATTCACTTAAACCTGATACCAACCCTTGTAAATTATAATGATATCATTGAGTGAACAAAATGTTAAACGTAGTTGTTTACCTGAACGTTTTATTTAATTTATCCATTAAAACTATAAGCACTTAACCGGTGTCTTACTTTTTAGAAACAAATATAACAGAATCTACTTTATAAATCGAACTTTTTTGATTATGTATTACAAAGAGTTTAAAATTGAATGCAACTAGTTTTGGTTTAAATTACTACCATTCGATAGCAATTTAAAAACATAATAAAATATTATATTTATATTTACCAACTTGTTAGTAGATAAATAAGGCTTTTCATTATGATATTCTCAAATATGTTATAAATTTTTATTCTACATCAACTGTCTAACTATTTATTACAAAACAATTCAATGTTACACGTAGTGTTACAGAAAACAACTCGTAGATAGATAGCAATTATTTTGATGTTAGACAGTATTTCTTTTTTAAACATTAAATGCTCAAAAATATATTATATCACAGGTATTATTGATGATGGGCGTAGCTCGAATGAAATCATTGGAAATATTTGATTATCTATATATCTCGAGATATCTAAAATGTTGAAAACTTTCTGAACTACATTCGTTTAGTAGCGCACGCATCTCGATTGAAACAATACGAAATATTCGATTATGCATGCATCTCGAAGATGCAAGTAATTCATTCAAATGATAAAAACTTCTCGGATTACTTTCGTTTCGTTGTTGGGCTGGTAATCAAAGTATCGTTTGCGTCGGTATATAGTTGGAGTAGTATTCGAATGAATGTGTAGTTCGAGAAGATACTAAAAGATAAACTACAAAGTAACATATTTGACTTGCCTTGTGTGACAGGGTCGTAGGTGCAGCTGAGTTAGCAAAATAAATGTTCAGAATTTCGAACCGGACAGGTTTAGGTAAGGTAAATAAATAAAATAATTTCAGCAATTTACGTCACTGTTTAAAAAATATTAAACAAACAAAGTATTTTGATCTTAACCAGTTACGATTATTCGTAATCTGTTCGGCTTCTGATGTTATCTTTCCGTTTCCAGTCGAAAACCGAAAAAACAATTCCAGATAAGAATGGGAGTGCACGCATTTTGCATTCGAATGATTATTTCGAATGAATATCTCAATCTCAATTATTTAATCATTCGAATACTAATCATTCGATTATTGAAATCATTCGATTATACCGATTACTGTTTCAATCCACTGACTAATCTACAACTACGACAAGTGCAGACAAGTACGGCGGTATCTTTGTTATATCAAATCAACAAAACGACATTATTTCTTAGATATAAGAAGTTGGTTCAGAACGAAAGCGGTTATATCTAAGAGAGAAATAATATATCTATTAGAAATTATAATATCATGTATTAGAAAAATTTTTTTATCGCGCAGAGAGAAGTAAACTGTTAGGAAAACTATTGCTTAGAGATAGGGAAATTATTGAACTTATTTGTCAAATTGTATATCTACAAGCAAATGATTGATTGCATAGCTAAACTCCAAGCAATTGCCAAATAAATATTATCTATTTCTAAACTCTTAGAACAAAACCTCCTACGAGTTGTTTTAAATTGTATACTAAACTAATTATTTATTAAACCGACGGACGATAGCTTATCCTAAAGTAAGCTAACAACGCCTTCGACTGAAATCGTGTATATCTTAAGTAAAAGGAATCCATTACTATGTTAATAACTGTAAGAGATAGCAAATGATTATACTCTATACATTAATGCGTGAGATATCTGAATTGTTTAAAGAAATATGTGTGAAATGTGTTTATAATTACTGTAGAGAATCCTTGGAATATAATTAGCCTGGGTTATCAGTACGACTTACTTGTACGTTGTATACGTAATTTAGGTAAAAGTAAACTTGACATATTAAATAACCTTTATTGAAAATTACTGCATTAATAATTGGCAGATATAGCAAAACATGTTGTTCCACTTTCTATCTCTAGAGGTAACGACACTGCAAAACTAGACGTTGATGAATTCCAGCCAGGTGCCATATTAATTGATTCTACATTTTTTGAAATGCCACTTCGTTATTTAGGAATGAGAATATTAATTGCTTTATATACTATTTAGAAATACTTACTTACATGGTTATATTATATCAAATGCCAAAGGTATTAGGGAATGTTTAGAATTGGATTTAAAATAATAGAATATTTAAAAAAATGGCACGTCCTCTTAAATTTAAATACAATACTTAATCTATTTTGGGTTAGTATGGTCATTATATGTATATATTAATTGGAGAAAACAAACGTGATCGGAGTGGCCTCAGAAATAGAAATTGTTTATAACATGCATATGTATAAATAGTACCCTAACAACTATCTGCCAAATAATTTTTATATTTCTTGTTTTCAAAAAATAGTACGGAATCCCAGTTCTTATATTACAATTTTGTATCTTGTAACCTTATTCGGAAATTAAGAGTGGATCGGCCGTAAAACAAAAATGTAACACAAAAAAAATGTTATGTTTAAAACTTAGATACACTCCATCGACGAAAACCAATTTTGTACCGTCCTTTTAAGGTCGTCGGAACAGACAAAACGACCACGGGTTCATAAAAAAATTGTAACTGAAAGAAGAGGAGGCTGTAATTTGGATCTAAGCGGGGATTGTTTGAGGGACGGTTAAACTTGTCCCAATTAAACTGCTCAAGGTATTGCACAGTACGATCTGCAGCGTGCGGTCGGGAGTTATCACATAAAAGCGCGACTCCAGAGGCCAGACATCGCTCAATCTTCTCTACTTTCTTAGGGTCTCATAATACATGGCTGCATTAATTGTCGTATCACGCTCTAGGCAATCGACTAACAATACGCTTTTCTTGTCCCGAAAAACAGCAATAGGTTTTCGGTACTAAAACGTTTGCTTGAACTTTTTGGCACTACTTTGATTCAACTTTTGTGTACAAAATCCAAGTTTCATCGCCAGTCACCATGTGTTTCATGTACTTATCGCCATCAGTTTTGTACCGATGCAGGAAGGTCAGTGCAGAAGTCATTCACTGGTTTTTATGAACATCCATCAGCATCTCTGACACCCACCTTGCACTAAGTTTATGATATTGTGGTTGTTAGTAGTGACAATTTTATACAGTACACCTCCTTCCTCATCGTGCACGTTTGTTCGGCCATCTCTAAAATTCCTATCAGTGCCTGACTTTTCCTTCACTTTTGTTGCATAAAGAAAACAAATCACAGCACGTACTTCATACTAGGCAGGATTTTCAATTGTAGTGTTCATTGTAGTGCTTCATTATACAACAGAATACAATTATAGAACCACGGTAAATTGAGGAGTAGCTCATCAACCACTAAAACACCCCCATAATGCAGTAAATTGACTACTCCTCTCATTCGGCGGGAACATTTAAACGATTCTTAGTTTCATCGTAAGCTTCATATTTCTAAAATACAATTCCAAAAACGTTTTCTTAAAAAATTTAGTTTTAGAAATTCAGTCACATTTGACGATACTTAGATAGTAGGATGCTAGGAGTATGATAGATAAACCATGTAACTAACATAGAATTCTTCAGGAGAATATCAAAGAAAATCTTCAACACAATCAAAGCACGAACATTTTGATATCTAAGCTACATCATTAAAAATCAAACCGCTGCAAGCTTTTGCAATGTGTACTACAAGGCAAAGTAGCAGGAAATAAAAAGGACGAAAGAAGCAAAATTTCTTAGTTGAAATATTTTAGAACTTTGTTTTCAATGACAACCGCAAATCTCACCTGTGCAACTGTAAACTATACATTACCCAATATTGTATTGGTCAACATGTGAAACATGTAGGAACGTCAGCGTCACGAAGAAGAAGAAAACTATTCGTATTTAACAGTAACATATAAAAGTGTTCTATAAATCATGTTATATACATGCATTTTATGTTTCAAGGCCACTTTAAAGACATTTGTTGGTGAGAGAACTGTATATTATCTAAAGAATCGTTAATTAATATTGTAATCAAAATGGTTAGAATTACCTTCCGGCTGGTATTCCCTCGTGATTTCCAAGAGCAGGGAAAATTGGAGTTTTGGGAAATGCGATTTGCATCTGGCTGACACATTCCTTTAAGATGTCTAAACTTCCTCTTTTCGTTTGGTTCCAGATGTCATGGGGTGGTAGATCTCCAGTCCAAATAATATAATCAATATCCTGCATAGCAAATATATTACTATTTTGATATTATTAAGAGAAGCCTTAATTTAAATATAATACATACAACTTCACGATAATGACCCTAAGGCATCCGTATTAATTCAAGAAGAAATTACTGAACCTTTCGAAATTAACTCGGAAGTAAAATAAGGAGACGCGCTCTTAGCTATGGTCTTCAATATGACACCGGAGGTAGCAATCAGGAGCGTTAACATTAACGGTACGATAAAAACCAAATGAATCCAATTAAATGCTTACGTGGATGCTGTTGTTATAGTGAACAGGAGTGTAAAAGAGCTAAATGATACTTTCCGGATACTCGAAGTGATCGCAGCAAAAATGGGTCTATTGGTAAACGAAAACAGAACCAACTACGTACGTCTAACAAAACAGAACGTTCAAATCCGAAAATTGAAAGTAATTTAACGATGTCAAAGAGTTTCCGTTTTTAGGATCGTTAGTCTGAAGTATTAAATCATGCTGCATTATAAGACTTGCAATAACGTTTGGTTGCGCGGCTTTAAGAAACATTTATGGTGGAATTAAAGAAAAGAATAAAATATTCAAGAGAAGAATGAACTTTGAAATAGATACAGTAATAAAAAGTGTGGATGTAGTGCAGTTTATCAAATCCCAAAGGCTGAAATGGTTAGGACATATTACGCTAATGGACAACAGTGACAAATTTGACTAAATCTATCATGGAATGGGAGCTCGGATACGGTGAAACGCGAAGAAGAACGCGAGAAAGACGGAAGGAAGCAATTGAAGAAGAACTACGAGAAGTGAAAATGATAAGTGAGAAACTGGAAACCAAAAGCAAAAAATCGCCGCCCATGGAAAGGTATCATAGAAGAGGCTAAAATTCATAAAGAGTTGTGACGCCGAAGAAGTAAGTAATACATTCAGTGATCTATAGTGAAACAAAGAATTGATATATTTAGACCAAATATCTTGTTTGATGTTCCTTTTTGGTCCGAAGATGATTTATTAGCCGCAACGTTAGCCGTCAATTTAGATATAAAATATTTTTTACTTTCTAATCTGCAATTAATAAGGTGGTGACTCATGATGGAACAAAGAATTAATCAGAAAATTTTAAATTAAAAAAAGATATAAAAACGATTAAGGTTCCCTATCTCTTCCTTATTAAAATTGCAAATTGGTTTCTTCATATTTAGATCAAGTAGGAAAAGTGTTCTTTTCATTTAATTTTCCTGTTGGTCTGAAGATGATTTGCTAGCCAAAACGGATTTTCTCTCAAAAGAGAAGATTCTGGAATTAATAATTTACAGCCTTATGGATTTCGTTTACTCTATTGTCAATAATATTTAACTTCGGTCTTAGAAATAGTAAAAGTATTTGAAAATAGGTATATTTCAAGGAGTAATTCGTAGTCGAAAAAAGAATTAATTATAAAAGTAATAAAATGTTTTTTCTTTTTTCGTTTAAATTGGAAACCTTTCGGATAACGAGCCATTTTAAATTATTTATCTTACGGATGCTTCGTTTCGGGATAAGAAATACAGGTAGCTCTCGCAGTTCCGTTCCTGAATGACCCGGAGTATATCGAATCGACGTAAAACGAATTCAACCATAGTGGAAGTTATTGAGTTAGATTCCACACCGCCGTACAATACATGCAAATTTACTCCTGCTGCAACTTACTTCTTTTTACTTTCCCATACCTTATAGGTATAGGGTAAGTATTGAAATCATGAAAATTTTCGAAATCGAGATTTTAACGGATATATCCGTTTTGGGTCTCTAGGAACCCAAAAAAGTGGTTTTTAAAAAATGTCTGTCTGTGGGTGGGTATGTACGTATGTATGTACGTACGTACGTATGTACGTATGTACGTACGTATGTGACGCTCCTACAGCCGAAAGTATTGCTCAGATTTTGATGCGCTTTGGAATGCGGGGGTGTATCGAAAATTCATCGAGAAAATAAGCTTTTCAAAAAAATCCGAAACCGGAAGCGGAAGTTACGCATGTTTTTTTGGTATCACTTTTTTCGTGATTACAATTTTGAAACTTTTATCGCGGATAACGATAGAGGGTCATAAGGCAAATCTGTTAGTTTTTTGCCGAACTCGCTAGCTTTAAAGGGAAGGGCGCTATGATTTTTTGAAATTTTTGAGTT
>JABXWE010023054.1:0-24513 GCA_014611495.1 Limonius californicus
ATACTTCTAAACGTTCCAAGTTAGTCAATCAAGATCACTCACACTTTTTTGACCAATAGAATATTTAGCGTTAGGATTAACTCAACATTATCCAATACCAAACCCATAAAGGTAGGAGTGTCCCAGGGTAGCATATTAGGACCAATTTTATTTAATCTGCTCGTTCATGATATGCCTACAGCTATCAACTCAACACTAGCCATGTGTACTGATGACACGGCGATAATAACACAGAGCTCCAGTGCCGAAACAGCAATTGAACACCTCAAAACTCTATAAATATATCATGGAAATGGTTTCAGAAATGGAAAATCAAAGTAAATTCCGACAAATGAAAAACGAAAATGTTTATCTTCAAACGATACGCCCAACTTACAATAATAAAAATAAATAATAATGAAATAGGAACCCAAAGGACTCAGCAGTGAAGTATTTAGTTGTTTACTTAGATGCTAAGCTTAATGGGGGTACCATATAAATAAAAAACTCAACGAGTGTCACAGCAGACTGGATATATTATATCCTTTAATGAACCGCAAATCTCATCTTAAATTGGAATGCTCTGTGCTCATTTACAGAGGTATCCTCTGATCAATTCTCACCTACGCATGTCCCATATGGTGCAACACATCAAAAACAACAATGAAGAAACTCTAAACCAAGTGCTTCGAATTGCTATCAAGTGCCCGTAGTTCGTTCGTAATATCCAAATACGCGATGGACTAAGTGTTCCACTCATATCTGAGTTTATCGAGAAAAGTACTGTGAAGTTTTTCCAAAACTTAGCCTCATGTTCCAGTGCTACTAAATTAAATCTCGGCCAAAAAGACATCCACACGCGCGTTGAACGTAAGCTACCGCAAGATTTAATCTGAAGACTGTATAGACTAAAATTAATATTTAAGGCGGAAAGTGTAAGCCAGAGGTGTCATTAGTCACCTAATTCTCACTTGATTATAACTTATAGTAGTAGCTAGTTGTAAGTACAGCTGCGGAAATATAAACCGGGACACTAATATTTCGCTAGCGTAAATGGATTTGTTTGAACTTTATAACAATGATTACCAAGTAATCTTTAATAACAACGAAAGTAAATTATAGATCAAAATTTATTAATATTTGGTCATACATCCATTCGCTTCTACTACTGCAGCTAAACGTTTCGGCCTCGATGCAACTAGATTTCGAATAAAATCCACCTCGATATTATTCCATGCTTCTTGAATGGCATCTATCAGTTGCCCCTGATTCCTTAGCCGAAATTTTTCCGATAAATGTTTTTTACCATGTAACTAGAACATTTTCCATCGGATTCTTGTCGGGACTTTTCGATGGCCAAGATAATACATTGACGTTATGGTTGTTGCACTACTGCCTAACAATACGAGATGTGTGGACAGGCAAATTATCTTGTTGAAAGATAAATTCAACAGGGTGCATCCGCTGAACTAATAATATGACATTTTCAAGTATATTCAAATAAATGTGTCCATTCAATCTTTCGTGTATATGCCACCCACACAGGTAAGCAGAAAAGCGGCCACTAGCATGGATATTATGGACATATCTTTCTTCGAACCGGCTGTTTCGTGGTCGATATACGCGAGTACGCCCGTTACTGAAAGATTGAAATTCTCATCTGAGAAGATTACAGTTTTCCAGAAGTCTTCATCTCTGTTTAAAAACTCTTGACCATATCTTATCCGTTTATTTTGTTCTGATAATAAGGGTTTTCGGGAAGCTGAATATTTGCAGTTTCGCTGTTTTTCAACCGGTTTCGGGCCGTTCATACAATAGCTGGAAAATTAACATTTTCGCAAGCACTTACTGAAGTCTCAGATGGATTTCGCATTAAAAAATTTAGCAATGCATTACCTTGATCTTCAGTCTTACACTTCTGTCGACCTGTCCCATCTTTTCTTCTCACGCTCTGAACTTCATCCCATCTTCTCTTTATTCGTTCTACCGTGCTCTTACTGACATTAAATCGTTATGTTATTTGTCTATACGACCACCCATCTTCTATTCCCTGTATAATTCTTTCGCTTATATTTTTATTAATAGATACATTTTATAAATGTTAATTGTAACTGATGACATTAGTAATGCATTCACATAACATTTGACAACAAGGGAAAGGACCATTTACACATCCACATATCAAGAGATCCAAAAAAAGCTGATCCCCAGCGGGCTATGGAATGAAAATTCACGTCTTTTTTAGACTAAAGGAATGTTTATAATGTCAATTTCAGGTTAGGTTGTGTTAGCTGGAATTAAATAGTAATGAAACGTCATTTTTGGGAGCAGAAATCTTTTATTGAGTAACAGTAAAAGAAATGAATAAACCTGAACTAATGTAATGATCACAACAAATGTTGAAAATCTCTGCCTTCTTCATCTAAACATTTCCGAACTCGTCTTCTCATACCTTCAAAAACATTTTGTAATAATTGAGGCGAGTTGTTAATTTCTTGACAGTTTTCTTCAATTCTAAGTTTCAGTTCGTTTAAATTATTAACTGCAGTTTTAAAAATGGTGTTTTTCAAAGAAGGCCATAGAAAAAACTCCAAAACAGTAATACTACAAGAGCGAGGAGGCCAGGGTGTTGCAGTATTCCTACTAATGATTCGGTCATCAAAATATTCGCGTAAAAAATTAATTGTATCTGCAGCTGCATGAGCTGTTGCGCCATCCTGTTGCAGAAAACCATCCCGTAGCTCATCATCGTGAAGTTCATTTAAGAAAGGTTGCAATAATTCGTTCCTGTACCTTGTTGCAGTTAGCGTGCCTTCGAAAAATATTGGCCCAACTAACCTACGACAACTCATTCCAACCCAGCCTCCTATTTTCTGTGGATGAAGGGGAGCTTTAATTGTAACGTGTGGATTCTCGCTACTTCAAATCCGCATATTAACATACCCATTAAGGTAAAACCAAGCTTCGTCGGTAAAAAAAGGTTAAATTTAACTGCTCATCATTGAGATTGTCCAAAACCCAACGACAAAACTGAACTCTTTTTGGATAATCCTGTTCTAAAAGCTCCTAAACGGAAATAAATCGGTAAGAATGCAGATGCAAAGCTTGTCTCAATATTCTGTGGCATGTACCGTAACTTAAATCGCCAACTTTCTGACATAAATGTCTAATTGGTGTTTTTGAAGTCTCCTACATCTCGCTCTTTTAAATCATCATCATCATCTAGTAAAGACGTGACTTTTGATTCCACAGCCCGCTGAGGATCAGCTTTTTTTTGGATCTGTTGATACTACTGCAGCTAAACGTTTCGGCATCGGTGCAACTCGATTTCGAATAAAATCCACCTCCATATTATTCCATGCTTCTTGAATGGCATCTATCAGTTGCCCCTGGTTCCTAGACCGAAAGTTTTCCCAGAAAATCTTTTTTACCATGTACCTCCAAACATTTTCCATCGGATTCATGTCGGGACTTTGCGATGGTCAAGGTAATACATTGTTGTTATGGTTGTTGAACCACTGCTTAACAATTCCAGATGTGTGGACAGGCGACTTATCTTGTTGAAAGATAAATTCAACGGGGTGCATCCGCTGAACTAATGGTAGATCACATATTCAAGTATATTCAAATAAATTTGTTCTTTCAATCTTTCGTTTATACATATTCCAGCACACACCTGCACCTTCGTAGCTAATCCACCCCCACATGTTAGCAGAAAAGCGGCCACTAGCATGGATATTATGGACATTTCTTTCTTCAAACAGACAGTTCCGTGGTTGATATACGCGAGTATGCCCGTTACTGAAAGATTGAAACACCTTCTCATCTGAGAAGGTTACAGTTTTCCAGAAGTCTTCATAAATGTTTAAAAACTCTTGAGCATATTCAACTCCTAGTCATTTATTTTCTTCTGATAAGAAGGGTTTTCGGGCCGCTGAATATTTGCAATTTCGCTGTTTTTCAATCGGTTCGGGCCATTCATATAGTAGCTGGAATATTAACATTTTCGGAAGCACTTACTGCAGTCTCAAATGGATTTCGCTTTAAAAAATTTAGCAATGCATCATCTTGATCTTCAAACTTACACTTTGGTCGTCCTGTCCCATCTTTTCTTCTCACGCTCTGATCTTCATCCCATTTTCTCTGTATTCGTTCTACCATACTCTTACTAACATTAAATCGTTCTCCTATTTGTCTATACGACCACCCATCTCCTATTCCCTGTATAATTCTTTCTCTTATATTTTCATTAATATGACGATACATTTTAAATGTCAATTCTAACTGATGACGTTAGTAATGCATGACACATGACATTTGACAACAATCAGAAAGGACAATTTACACTATCCAAATAATACAAATAATAGAAAATCTTCATATAAGCTTGTCAAAATGTTTACAATATTAAATGCTTTTGAAAATGCAAAACGTGGAAATACGTATATAGCATAAAAAAGAAATCAATACCTGTTGTAATTGAGTCTATTATTATTATTATTAAAATATAACCTTGTCCCGGTTTATGTTTCCGCAGCTGTAGGCGTATATTGCATACTATAGTGCAGAACCAGCTACAATAAATACATTTTAAAAAATATGTTGATGATATTGATTTGAAAGAGCGAGATCTAGGACGCGGTTTTCCCAGCATATCTACGCATCGAAGTTCTTGGCTTATTGTACACCCTAACTAAGAATTTTGCCTAGCTGGGGTAATTCCAACTCCAGTAGTGATCTGCGGTTTTACTTCTTATCCGACAGAAAGCTTATTTTCAGATATTTTTCCCCGCTCGAAAAATCTCACCGACCTCGGCCACGTTCGATGCCGCGTCCCTTGGATTTAAACGGAAATGGGCTAACCACTAGACCACCGAGGTCGGCTAAAAGTATATTCATGTTAATAACTGACACTTCTAGGAAAAAAAAAATTATTCATTTGTCGGTCAATGCTCTCTACATAGGGACAATGATTGATGAAACATCCTCAATAATAATAATAATAATAATAATTACCGTGACACTCCTGAAGGAGTATAGCTGTCCCGTTCACTTTGCACATCCGGTTGCTGGGGTAGATCGGTCCCCATAGAGTACTGTTTTATCATAAGCACATATATGTACACGCCGGTTTCACAATTTACCTAAGTATATTTCTATTCTTATTTTAAGGATGAATCTTTCTATTTCGTGTGGTAGGAGATATATTAAACTTTGGACTTCTTCTGTACACTTTAAAATTTTATCAATCGGAAAAATATCAATGCTTACTATTACTTACTACTTTTACTTACTTACTATTACTATACTATTATTTTATTAAAACCATTTTTGTTTATGAAATATACATGCATCAATTTAAGTAACATACTCAGATCTTATTTGTTATTGTAAGCAGTGAATATCCTAATGTCAGTTTAAAAAAATTATATTAATACAGAATCTTAATAAAATTTTATTTCAAGCAAATACAATTTTATTCTTTGTCATTTATCAAATTATACCTTATTTACCAAAAGGATCTCCTCCTACCCGTGGGCAGTCATTAAGTGTGAATTTGCGTCTCTTTTTAAGAAAGAAACTAGCCTCTTTCAAACCTTTCAGTGAATCGAATGCATACAGCTGCAGTGTTTCATCTTTAGTTGATGCAATTTCTTCTAGTAGACTTCTATTGACATCATCTCCTATTGATATGACAACAATTATAATGCCATTTGCCTTTAATCTGTTAATGATTTCCATCTTGTTCATTGAACCACGGTCTGGTCGTAATGCAAAGAAAACTGTAACAAACCAGTATTTTAATTATTTTAAATTTAACATTGCTGAAACAAGAATACATACATATGACACCAGTTGCATTTTTATCTTCAAATTCATCTTCAGCTGTTTTAAATGCACCATAATAATTCGGTTCGCTATTACTTTTTTCACTTTTTCTCTCTAACTCATCGACTGTATGAATTAAATAGCAATTATTATTTTCTAGCAAATCAGTAACTCTTGACACATAAGAATACATTTCAATACTAGCACGCCTATTGTTGTTCAGCCTAAGAAAAAATTTATTAATTTGTTGTTTAATGTTATTATTTGTATTATTGCATTAATTCACTTTAAACTTACAGTACTGTATTAGCTAAATTTTTTGTAAACTGAAGAGATGCTTGAAAAACTACCTTTGGTACGCCATAATCCAAAATAAATAAAAACAAAGATGAATGTAAGGTCTTAATATTTTTTTTTAGTATGTGTTCGAGTTCAGGTCCGTAAAATTTATCAGCTGTAAGTAAAAGTAGTGTTATTTTATTGTTGTGAATTTATATAACAAGAAAAAAAAATAATATTAGTTTTTTTACACTTCACACAAAAATTTTGCTAAAGTTATTTTTCCTATTGCTTTGAAATTCCTTTGACAACCACGGTTGCTATGTCTATAAAAGAAAATGAAATTTGAATACTTGCTTCTGAAATGATAGCATTTGTGATAAATTTCAGTTACCAAAATGAATGAAACGCTTCTACGATTCTTAAAAAAAGTAGAAGAGGAATGATTAATGTGTTAAACTATTTGAAATTTATTTCTGGAATATCTTTACTAGTTGAAAAATATTACAGCATGGAAGATTTATGAAATAAATTTAAACACATATTGATATTACATAATTATTTTACGCAAAAAATTGTTTTTGTTCGGCTTTCCATAGTTTATACGAGTTGATAGTGCAAATATGTACACGTAAATAAAAAAGCAGCTTTTGTTATTGTAGCCGATGCTTATTAGGTTGTTGGAAACACTTTGGACTCTGGAGTTATGTATTACAACATAACAGAGTAGAAAATTGAAATTAACAATAAATTGATGTGTACACCATTGGCATTGGAAACAGTAAGAGCTACACGGTCGGTTAAATGGAAAAAGATGTATATATTTTTGAGAATATCTGAATGCTGATGTTGTTTAAAAAATAAATTATGGTTTACTAGATATTTGTGAAAATCTGAACGCAACCATTCTCTTTAGTCTAAAATTTTTGAAACCGCCTAAAGATAGGCAACAAGTTACACGACCAGTCTAAGTAAGTTTTAACTGATTTCATTTACACATCATAACCCTGCTTTGATATCGATACTAAGTCAAGAAAAGTAAATAGTGTTGCCTACTTTCATAAATATTTTCGAACTTTTTCGGTTGTATATGCAATGTACCTAATTTACTATACTCACGACCTTGTAACGAGCGGTTTCCAAGATTCCAATGGTACGCATCTCCTATTGGACACTCTGTATAGACAACAAACATTAATTTGCATTTTACGTTTATTTAATAACTCGTTTTTCTGTGTGTATGTGTCTGCCAGTTACAGAGTAAATATAAAATATAATATAAACATTTTAGAATGTAATTAATACAAAAGGTTAAGTGGATTATTTAGTAACTTTGCCAGAAACCACAATTCAACTTTTCTTTTTATCACTTTCAAGTTCAAACATTTGAGATGAAGGTGCTGCAACATGCTTATGATATGTAAATATATACTCAGTGACATGGAAATCGCAACACCAGGAAGGGGTAGGAATTTTTTGACCAAACTTGGCAGAAACGTTTACGTACTAAAAGGTAGCAATTGATTAAAATTTCATTCATATGGAGAAAGTGATAATGGCTTACCTGACAGTTCTTTCAGTTTTCTCTAACAATTTTATCAGGTGTATGTTTTGCGAGATTTTGTTCGGTTCTTTATTGTTTTTGGTTTTGATCTTTTGTTTTGCGGGTGTGATCATGCCTAGAGTGCGCCAACGTGGAAATTACCGCCAATTAAGCGAATTCGATAGAGTTCGTATTGTTGGTTTGCGGGAAGGTGGGTTTTCGTTCACAGAAATTGCAAATCACCTTAACCGGAAGCAATCCACCATCATGAGCTGCTATCAGGCATGGACTAGGGAGGGCCAGGGACGTCGCAGAAGAGGAAAGAAGAACAAATGAGGTGCAGGACCGCCATCTTCGACTTATGTCAACAAGAGGCCGATTCTCCAGTACCAGATCAATTGCCGATCAATGGTTAGCTAAATAAGGTCGTCCTGTAACACTTCGAACGGTTTACCGCAGAATCACAGCTTTCGGCTTGAAATCCTATCTTGTGTTACCACTAACGGCTCAACACCGACGGCAACGTTTGGAGTGATATAGGTTACGACTGCAGTGGAACCTAAAGTGGCATAGGGTGGTGTTCAGTGATGAATCCCGATTCTGTTTGGTAATGCATGACGGCCGTATAAGTGTCAGACGAACACGTGGGGAAAGTCGCAATGTTGAATTTTCTGTTGCGAGGCATGTGCACCAAACTGTGGGCATTTTGGTATGGGGTGCTGTAACTTATGGGAGTACGTCCCGTTTGTTATTCATCCGAGGCGATATGAACACCCAGCGATATCTGGATGAGGTGGTGGAACCCCATATTCTTCCATTTCTTAAGCAGTTGGAAGACCCACTTTTCCAGCAGGATAATGTCCGTCCCCATACTGCAAGACGTTCTATGGACCGATTTGCGGAAGATAATGTCAGTCTCTTGCTATGACCACCCCGATCTCCCGATCTTTCGTCCATCGAGCATGTTTGGGACATTATGGGGAGAAGACTAAGGATCTTGCTGCATCCCTCCGCAGACGCTGCAAGCTCTACAGCACGAATTACAGGTTGCTTGGGACACTATACGTCAAGAGGAAATCGACCATCTGCTGGAATCGATGCCACGAAGAGTCGGGGAGTGTGTAACCAATAGGGGGACCAACCCATTATTAATAAAAATTATGTTTATATTTTGTTCTTTTTCTTTAAAATTTTAGTCAATTGCTACCTTTTAGTAGTTCAACATTAAACGGAGTATAGTATAACTTCCCCTTGGTGGAAAATCGTAAACAATGGACTAGCAATTGAAATAATTGATTATTTTATATAACATTTTAATAGGAAAAAAAACGCTATTAAACAAAATTTTTATTTTTTTATCATGAAGAAGTAGCTGATAATATTTGATATATCTGACCACGTCGGATGATATTTTAATTTATTTTTAAAAAGTTGATAATAGTAAATTACATTACACGAATATACACGCGACAAAATTCAAAATATTCATGAAAGTAGGCAACACTCTTTACTTTTCTTGACTTCGTATCGATAACAAAGCAGGGTTATGATGTGTAAACGAAATCAGTTAAAACTTGCTTAGACCGGTCGTATAACTTGTTGCCTATCTTTAGGCGGTTTCAAAAATGCTAGACCTGCTAGAAACGAAAATTCAAGTAACTAAACAATAAAAATTTGCTAGTAAACGTTATTATTATTACAAATTCGTGCCTTTCACTTTTTATTACTAGTTTACACCCTGAATACAAAAAAATGTTAGTGTTGAAATTACATGTTTGTATGTTGTGTAAATTCTGTGTTAGTTGAACAAAAAATAGTAAATGGTACTACTTACTTGACATTTTATTTCCCCGCTGTATGACCATTTACCTTTGGAACAAACATGGTTTGCTGGACCTAAAAGGTTAGTGCCTGCTGGACATGTAGCTCGACAAACTGTGCCACCACTTACTGGCTGCAGTGTACATTTATCGGGCCATATGACAAAGTTTTCATGTTGTATTTTGGGTTTACATTTACGTTCAACTGAAAAAAGTATTAGTTTATGTGTCAATAACACTCCTAAACGCAAGATATTGAAACCTTTTTCACAAACACTGCTATGTTTTTCAGAACAGCTGGCAGATTTGAAGCTATCATCTTCTCTATTATAAATTAAACAATTCTTTTCAATATTATTTACATTTACTTGTGATTCATCTGGTAAACCTTCTAATAACACAGGTGTACCATGGCTCCACATCCACTTGTTTGTACTGTTGCCGCTTTTGGTAGAATTGAGAATATTGTTTTTATGATAAGTAGCATCTAGAAAAAATAATTACCTACATATATACTTCCGCCGAAAAAACTGTTACCAACATGTAAATATTTTTTATTTTGGCAAAATAATTGCAAGGCTAGTATGACACAATGCAGAATATTGTACAAAGTGTTTTTACAAAAATTTTTACCAAATTCTGATTCATGTTATATATGTGATAACATCAGTGTGAATGCCTAATTTAGCAACACCATCTATGTATCAAATTTCATCCAGGATCCCAGTAAGTGGCGCCGCTGTACAGTGTATAACACCTTAATCTAAAAACTACAGGTAACATCTTAGAAGTGGGATCAAACTGAAACATCGTGGACCCATGTGTACAAGGAGAACATTAGATACCTCCGTAAAGATCGAAAATATAAACTTCCAACAAAGGGTGATGTGCTAAGCGTCAATACGTCGCGTTGTTCAGAAGTTCAGCGTGGGGTAAAGTGACGCGTTTTTGTCTTAAGTACGAATCGATAAGAAAACATTTCTACTATCTTTGCTATTTTGTCTATTGTGTACCAATATGGCGGACGAAAATCAAGGAGCAACGAATGAGGAGACTAACTACTGATCAAACACACCAAGGCGAAGAATTTAGAGGGTTCGAATCGAACCAGAAAACGGTACGATTAATCTACGACCTGGAGCAGATAAAGTGCTTGATGTTATGATAGCAGAGATTCGCATGAGAGATGATATGCTATAACATCTCATGAAGCGCATAACGATGACCAACAACAACACAACAAAACCGTCCATTTACCTTAAGAACGTGGTAATAAACGGTAGATCGAGCGCATGGGTATGGTGGATCCAGGTTCGTGGAATGGTTTTTTACAAAGATCAGTGGCCGAACAAGAATGGTTGACGATTGAACCGGATAGAACCGACATATACGCGTTCGGAAACGTCCATCCGTCTGTGAAAACTTCGGAATTTTTAAACTGTAGCCTAAAATTAAATGGCTATTCGCAGAAAATGTGCGTATGTTTATAGTACCGGATGGGGCCCAACCAGTGCCCACCTTAATTGTCAGATCATATGTTGATTTACCACATTTGGCAAATGCGCGTAAAGGTGACATCTTCAAATTGGGGTACAAACTGGATTTACCCTTTAAAAATTTAAGTTTGGAAAAAGAGAACACTCAGGTTGTAGCAGCGAATGATGTAGTGATGCTTCGGCATACTGCAATGCTCATAAACTCGCTTGTAGATGTCATGGACGTTAGTGCTGCAATGGCAAACCATTGTAGTACGGACGCAGTGATTCCAAGGGGAAAGAATTTGGCGTATGACGGAGATGCTTCCGGGGAATGTATTCCGAGGGCGGTTGCATCTACGCTACCACGGCAAACGTCTCGCAATTAAAGTGTTTCCCACCAAGGAGAAGAAGACGAACACATCCTACAGGCCGACTGCAGAAGTTCGAGTGTTATGAGTGCTTGTTTTCTCGGAAAATACGGGGACGCATTAGTGTCAGGAGTGGCCAAGTGGTAACGTCAGTCGGAATGGCTAATTTAATAACACCATCCATGTAACAAATTTCATCCAGGACCCCAGGAAGTGGCACCGCCGCACAGGGGGTGATATAGATAGGAAAGGCCGGGAACGCGGACAAGGGGGTAGTTTATCAAGGAATGCGTGGGTGGCGCGTGGAATTGAGTTTCGGGGAATTCATTATTTCTTGGTGTATATAGTTTTACTGTTTATTGTCGTTGATGATTGAAGACGGTCGAGCGTCTAGGATTAATTGTTTTAGGTATAGTAGAAAATAAACGTGTATAGTGTAGACGCAGTGTTTTATTTTGTAAGAGGCGATCTGTATTTCGAATTAAATTTCGATACCTACAACACCTTCTTTAAAAAACTACAGATAAGACATGTTTTGCAGAATTTTGTACAAAATTTTGTGTGCGATATTTTATACAAAATTCTATATATTCAAGCTCTAAAATCTGCAGAATTTTGTTCAGAATTTGAGTTGTATCGACGCGCAAATGAGTAAATTTTAGTGTTCATCAATGATCATAGAAGGCGAAGCGGTAAATGTTTTACTAGGTATTTATGCCGCCGCGCCGACGCTAACCCTACCCACACTTAATATAACTTAGAAACATTAAAAACGTAACCAAAAACACAGAAAAATAATATCATACAAGACGCCAACAAGATTGGTGGTTATGTAAACAACAGTAAACAATTATTAGGAAACCTAAGTAGAATTCTACAATATCCACAGTCACATGATCATTTTGACGATTTTCTCATAGATGTCAACGTAATTTAGACTTATTTGCGCATGCTCACAGACAGAATTTCTCACAAAATTCTGGTTTGTGTCATACATATTTTGGAAAATTTAGTGTCGTGTCACGCTAGCGTAACACAGAAATTCAAAACATAAATATAAATAATTTTTGCATTCTGATTTTTTAAATATGTACTTGAATTCAATACTCTAAAATGAATAAAATTGTAAACTTTAGATATTTGGTACCAATTTTAAATCATATGAATCTTACCAAGCCAAAAGCTTTTATATGCAGGATCTAATGATTTAAAAAATTCAATTGTTGGTTTCAATAACTCTTCCCCAATCATATCACCTCCTAAATCATTACAAACTAAAGATGAGAGGGAATGAATCGTATTTTCTAAAATAGCAGTAATTGTCGCAGTTTCATTTAATACATGTTCTACTCTATGAGGAGCAACATGGGTCGACTCATTGACTTCTAAAAACAAATATTGATTAATGCAATACAGCAGTTGGATTAACCATAATACCTGCCACACAAATCATTCTTGAAAAATCTGAGCATAAAGATGGAACTAAAGTTAATGTTTCTTCTGGAGATACATGTAAAGTTAAGCAGTTTTTAGGATCAGTAACGGTATAGTTATCTCTATCTGGAAAATTAATTTTGGTGACATATTCTTTCATTGTATTTGAATGGATCCATTTTCCATTTTTATCACGGATAACATCAATCCAAAGTGATTTGACATCTACAAAATTAAACATTCAGTATTAAATAAAACAATTATTGTATAATAATTCCAAGTAAGTAAATATGTATTTCTTTACTTTCTGTTTTCATTAATTTTAGTATGTTTTCTTGGCCCAGCTTTGTAATATCTATGACACTTTTTCCACTATCAATACAAGCTTTTCTAGCTTTTTCAATGTTAGTTAAAATGTCTTGCAAACTGATGGTGAAGTTGTTCATTTGTAATTGCGTTTCATTTTGTATAAATATTTCTAAAAAAAGCCACTGTAAAAAATATTTAATACAAAAACACTTCGCTTACTGTCAACACAAACAAAGCTATGATTTTGCAAACAATCTTCTGCTTCAAATAATGGAAGAAGAGTATTCGATTTGTTTAATTGAAGACAGGCATGTTGCATATCATCAGGTACTATATTATTAACCCACGGTGGATAACCAAGTTTAATTTGATTTGGTATATTTGAACCACTAGTAACCCATGACCAACTTTCTTTTGTCATCAGTTTCCCAGATGTCCATATAGGAACAGTATCTATATATTATTAAGGTTACATATTAATAAAAAGGGATTAGAAGATATTTAAGTAATCATAAAAAATTGCATACCCGCCATGCCATCTAAAAGAAAACTACCCAACTCCAAATTTCCTACGTTGATTAAATGTAAACCTTCTGAATTGCAAATGGATAAAGCTTCACTCCAGGGAACCCCATTTTTATAAAAATAAAATTTAGCACCATTCAAGTATAATATTATATTCGGTTGAGGCGCTTCCTTTTGATCTAGCAAAAACTAATAATAAAAATGTTTCAGTAGTAGTACATTTCCACATACCACGCTGACACAAGTAACTTAGTTTTTCTTTACAAGGCATTTCAACAAAAAAAGGTTGTTCCCGATAGCCAGATTTTATAGCCAAACATACGCTTTTGTCTAACACGGATGCAGTATTTTCCCAAGGGGGGTAACTGCTTGCATCAGAAGAATCAGGTAGAATTTCCCTTGTTTTTGTCCAACGCCAAACACCCTGTATCCGTCGAGCTCCCACCCATACCAAAGTATCTGAAACAATTTAATCAGTTGAAGCATATTTTAAAAATATTGCACATATAAATATCATTAAAATTGGAAGGAAGCTTCTTTAAGATTGCTTTTACATACCTCTTGGTAAAAGCAGAGCTACATTTTGAGCTATTTTACTATTGTTGACCATAGCAAGGTAAGAGTGATTTAATTTGCAGTCATATTCAGCTTCAAAATATGTTAAACCATTTCGATAGAACACAAATTCATGATTAGTGTTTAAATCAGATGTATCAATAAAATCGGCTCCTGTAAATAGATAGTTGATACAATTATTTTTTATATGTAAATTATTTTATTAATTAATAATAATTGAAAGCTTTATCATTAATGGCCAAGCTAATCATAAGTCATTTGCTATTATTTAATAGTAGTGGAGGGGTGTAATATTATTTATATTAATATTTTCCTCTTTAGTATTATTATTATTAGCCCGCAACATCCCATTGTGGGGCAAGGGCCTCCATCATAAGGGCGGTTGTTGATCGACTCCCCCATAGTGATCAATCCTCGTGGGAGAGAGGTGCCGCGTTAATGCAACCTTCGGGTCACCCATCCAAGTACATCCCATTGTTGGGCAAGGACGTCCCCCATAAGGGGGGTTGTTGATCTCCTCTCCCAAAATGATCAATCCTCGTAGGAGAGAGGCGCCGTGTTAACGCAACCTTCGGGTCACCCATCCAAGTACATCCCATTGTTGGGCAAGGACGTCCCCCATAAGGGGGGTTGTTGATCTCCTCTCCCAAAGTGATCAATCCTCGTAGGAGAGAGGCGCCGCGTTAACGCAACCTTCGGGTCACCCATCCAAGTACATCCCATTGTTGGGCAAGGACGTCCCCCATAAGGGGTGTTGTTGATCTCCTCTCCCAAAGTGATCAATCCTCGTAGGAGAGAGGCGCCGCGTTAACGCAACCTTCGGATCACCCATCCAAGTACTGACCGGGGACCTTTAACTCTCCTGATCGTACGTGAGCGCGCGACGAATGTGCGCAACCTGGGACCTCTTTAGTATAATTTGTTTTAATTATAATAGTATTAGGATTTCCATTTGATGTAATAAGAAGTGCTCAATAGGAACATTAAAGATTTTTTTGTTCTTTGTTTATTGCCTTACTTAATTCAAATTTAGTAAATAATAATAAGTAAATATAATATCTATAATAGTACCTAATATTTACTTATTTATAATATTATATTTACTTATTAACTAAGCATTATTACTTGCTTCTGAATTTGAAAGCTCACCTACCTTCTAACTGACAAATAAATGATTGTAGCATTGAACAGTTGTAGCCATATATTAGAGGAGTATTATGAGCATCTCTGTCCAAATTTATGCAATCTTCCTCGTCTTCATGGATATTCATCGATAGACACCATGGGGGATAGCTGCTATTAGCTCCTGGGAGGGGTATGGAATGGTTATTCAACCATACCCACTTGTTTGGTACCCATTTACCTCCAAGCCAGACATGATACAGTTCCCCTAAAGTAACATGATCTTAAATTATAGTTTATAAGGCATTTCAAATAAAGTGAAGCATAAAGTTAATTTTTTCTTGAACAAAATCTATTTCTTTTCCTTTATTCTTTTTCTTGGTATTAACTGTAAACATTTTAATCAATAAGTACTTACTAAAATAACTGAAGACATAAATGCAACTCTACAAATATTATAAAACCTACTATTTCTACCACCTATAATCTATATCAAGTATGAGCATGCTATCTATAGGAATGGTGCTCAACATTTCTTGCCTTTCCACCATGTCAGAATGTCATACCTCTCTTTTGTGTGGTTCAAAAGTGCCTTCCAAATAACATGCATATAACATTGAAAATCTTGTATTCTTTCATATTTGTACATAACATAAGGGTGAGTTTGCTATAACGAATCAGCTTGATATATCGGTTATACAGATTATAATAAGCATTGTCCTCTATATATTGGCACTGTCAAAAATATTATTTGGGCATTCCGACGAGATTAAATAATTATTAGAAATTGGTTATTAAAATTCTATTTCAAAAATTAAAACCCATAGTTTTAACTATTGCTTGAAAAACTTCTCTGTACACCTCCGTTTTTAAAAATCGTTTATTTTAAATGTTTTAAAATATTTAAGTAAATGTAGCGGATCGGGTAAACAATTTCTAAATATTAATTAACCTCGTCGGAATAGCCAAATAATATCCTTGATAGGGCCTATATATTCCTATAGCCTATACTGCTTATAAGTTATTACCTTCTCTGTCCACAAATAAGTTTTCTTTTATTTCAAGTAACCAAGCGCGTATCTAGCTTAAAACGGAAGGGGAGGGCAGCTTTCTGAATCAAACTTCTTTCGTGGGGGAAGAGGGTCCATGGGGGGGGGGGGGCATACAATAATACACAAGAAAACACTATTTATTAATAAAATTAATGTTTGAACAATAGTTTGCGAGGATTAGTTGCAAATTTTCTAGCTACAGCTTCCACTAATTGTTCCTGCTTTGCGTAAACCCATTGACGATGAATGATTAGGATGGCTAACCCATTTAACCTATTTTCACCAATAGTGCTTCTAAGCCATGTTTTAATTCGACGAAGGGAGCTGAATGAACGCTCTATAGTGCTTGTTGTGCAGGGTTGCGAAAGCAAAATCAGTAGCGCCTTTCTCATGGTTGGAAAAAATTATTCGCTCTTCTTTAAAACCTTGATGATATCTGGCGCTTCTTTTATCTCATTCCACATTTTCAACCACAATTCCCTTTCTCCTTCGAAGCCTTTCAAATGGTAAAAAGTTGCACAAAATGAAGTACTTTCATTTCATTCCTCCACTGAAACTTCTCTCATATTACTCGGATGGAAATGTGTCAATAAAAATGCAGACGATTTGTCTGCAGAAAATCTGACTTCTAAAGATGATATGATGGAATCCAAGTAACGAATTATTACTTATTAGAGACCGTGCAATGTCGCCTGCTTCTTTCAAAACGTCAGCTGTGACGTTCTTCGCATCTTCCCGATGCTCTCTTATCATGATGAGAATAGTTTGAATGTGCTGGTTAGCTTCAATTATGTCAAGTGCCTTCAATTGAAGTGTATTTGCTACGGGTTTCCATATAGAGGAATACTTCGCATTTAATGCTACTGACACAACAAATGAAAATCTGCACGCCGTTGCATGCATTTGACATGCATTTTTTTTTGTTTCTCTTCAGTTAATGTCTCTAATGCTTCAACAATATCGACGAAGTGATTCTTAAAAACACGGATGCTCTTGTACTTCCTAGACCATCTAGTCTCACACAATTTAGGAATGTTCGCAATAAGCTTGCGTGGTGGAACGGACTCGCAATCTCCTTGATAGTTCCAACGCAGTTTCGAATTTCTGGGATAACGTTTAAGTCGTTCACTACAAGGTTTAGCTTGTGCGAGGAAATGGAAATACAAGACTTTATTGTAGCTTTGCCTCAAGATCGCCTGCACACCCCCTTCTTTCTCAGACATGGTGACACATGCGTCGAAGCCTAACCCCACACACCTATTAGGGTCTAGGTTGAAATTTGTCACAATATCTTCAATGGTTTTGGAAATACTTTTGGCATCAAGCCTTTCAAACTCTACAAAGCCTAAAAATTATTCTTCGATTGTATTGACACATAGATCAATTATTTCATTTTGTATGATAGGTGTGACGCGTTTTTCGGTCCATACTCAAAATGGTGTTTTAATTGTGAATCACCTGCTTCGATGCGTAAACGGCATAAGTCTATAAGTACGCCTTCATTCACATTTTTGCCTCTGAGAGGTAAATCATGTTGCCGAAAAAATGATGCAGGAAACAACTAACGACAGTATTTTTTTTATTCATTTTTGCGAAGACTGGTGAAGTAGGATGTCCACTGGAACGGCCTCCATGAACGATTTTTCAGATTTCATTGCAGCCTTACGCCCTGTGTCTGTACATGTGCTCTGCAATAATTGTGCATGTACTTGTACTTAGTGAAAGGTCTAACGATGAAAGAATTCCAACCACCTTTCATCATAATGGCTGACGTTGGAAACAACACACAATATTTACAAAAAACATCTTTGAGTCGCCTTGAGTAAGCTAAACATGGCGAGTGTCCAGCCATTAGTGATTGAATTTCCACTTGAGGTGTTTGGCATATGTCGCAAAATCATAGTTCTTCGAAGGTAGCCAGTCATTTTCTAGAAGATTTTTTTTCTTATCAGCCGGGTATAGTCGTCCCCAGGCTGACGATATTTCCAATATCATCTTCATGACAACCGTCGTCCTCAGTTTTACTTCCACTGTCTAGCACCGTGGTTTGAACCATAGGCCTCGCAGTCGCAGTGTCTGAAGCAGAGGCTGGTTGTACTTCCTTGCCCCCACTGCTGCTGCTGGTGCTGGTACTTTTCTTTCTTTTAAATTCACTGCAAAAAATAAAATATAACTTTTACTAAACATTCGTGTGGACGCGACAGAATACATGAAAACGTAGATACCCAAATAAACGTCAATACTTACCATTCTTAACAAAAAACTTTCTAATATCCATTTTTGTATAATTTGTAATAAAGTAGATGGCGCGAAACAACAAACTTTACTGTCGTAAAAATTGCACACATGTGTGACCCTTGTGTGAATATAACTTAACTGCACTGACACCAACCTAAATACGCGCGTTCTTATGTATGTAGGAGGTAAGTAGTTTCTGGAATATTCGCGTTTTTGATGTCGATGTGAAACTAAACGAGATTATTCTAGAAAGCTTCTTGTTGCCTTGTTGCCGCTGCTAACTATACATCCATCTGTGAGAAGTCATAAGAATTACAACCTGTACGTGTATAATACACAGGCTGTAGTTCTTATGACTTATAACAGATGGCGCAAGGGTCTCTATTTCGTAATTATTTTCTTTCAAAATGTTGACATACCAACAAGCAACCTATTAATTCATTTTTTAGAAATTCATTGTTTATATTTTTTTCACGGTGGAAGGAAGCATCCCCCCCTGATACGCTCTTAAAAATAACCAAGATGATTCGTTTCAGCAGACTCATCCTGTATATTGATTAGGATTACAGATAAAAGGTATTCTACAAAAATAGCATACGTTGCATGTCACCCATGTGAGTAACAATTGTTTCCCATTGTCTGGCTGTTTCAGGCATAGCTAATGTCATATTAAACTTTTCACAAGTAGTCATGGCATCTACCCAACTAAGAGGTTCCTCATAAAAAATGTATGTAATTTTATCTGTTGTTATTAAATTTGGTTTGAGAGAATCGTTGTTGTCTTCGTCGGCTGTAAATCAAACTGGTATGTTAGAGATAAAAATATAATAGTTAAAACTAGAGATCTGACCAATTTCGCAAAGAAAGTCCTTTTTCAAACCACAATTTTCTTCAATAAAAACAGGTTCTTCACAAAGGTGAAAACGAAGTAGATGTATGTGGTATGGGTTTAAGCATGGATGGTGATCCAGAATGACACAACTTTTCATATTATCACTGGGGTAATTAAACCTCCATGGTGGAAAACCATCCTTCTGTGTGATATTGGCTAATTCTTGACTTGTAGGAACCCACATCCAACCTAAATAATCTCTTCTTGCCCCAATCCACACATTTTCAAAAGCTATATAAAGATAAATTAAAATAATATCTTATAAATAGGAGGAGTGCTCTGCAACTCTTTGTCTTGTAAGTATTATTTGTTAGTAGTGCTTACTCCAGCCTATTATTAATACTCATTTTTAAAATCTTATTGAATAATCATCCACGAATACTGTTAAAATGTAGGTTCAAATTTAAACAGGAATTTATTTATAAAATGATGATAATTTTTCGATGTAGTCCCTTACTTAGCGACGCATTTATGCCACCAATTTAAAAGCTTTCTAAAACCTTCCGGAAGAAGTCTTTGGGTTGCATGCGTATTCATTTTTGAACAGCTTAGATAAGGTGGATATTTGACAGAAATCTTTTTTTAGCTTAAGATTCTTTTAGTGGACCAAACACATAAAAATCAGATGGAGCAAGATCAGGATTGCGTGCTGGTTGCGTAGGAAGACAGTGGGTTTACGGATTTAATTGTTCTTGCAGCGGTATATTGTCTTGGCGAAAGCAAACAGAACTTTGTCTTCTCTTCCGTTTGTTTCGGATCACCTACTTAACATTATTGTACAAAAGTTTCGAATAATAAATAGTCTGTATCAATTGTACGACGTTTTATAGGGAAATGCTGCCATCATTTTACCAGCTGACAATACAGTTTTTAATTTCTTTAGCTTTGGAGATGTGGTGTGACACCATTGTATGCGATCATGTTTTGGCTTAGAAGTAAAATAAGTACCTATTCAGGTTCCATTAGTTGTCACAATTGAATAAAAAATGTGATCTCCTCTCTATTTCTCTCTCTCTCTCTCTCTCTCTCTCTCGTATCACTGCAGCAAAGATGAAGCAATTTGTAAACGATTTAATTTGCGTTGTTTGCGGAATCCTAGCACCCTAATGACACTTTAGCTTAAGACGGCGTCAATGCGTACAAAGCTAATTTGTAAATTTTGACGAACTTTTACTCGAACGTCTGTCTGGCTTAATAAGGGTATTAACATTCTGCTCATTTTCACGATTAATCGAAGTTGTACAAGAAGTTCATTTTCTACAAGAGTTCTTCCATCTCGAAAAGATTTCCACCATTCAAACACTCGACTTTTAGAAAGCCATTGATCGCTTCATAAGAAATTTGATTATTGCGCTATTACATGCTACAATGAACAAAACTTTCTGCCATCATAACTGTAGTTGTCAGAATATATTATAGTAAAACAATTGTCATGGATACATTCACAAAAATCACGGCCAACCTTTAATGAATGAAATTTTTAGAGCTGTTTTCAGATGGGGTTTTAATGTAAACATTCCTGTTTAAATTTGAACACTCCTCACACTTATATTATTCGAGCTAAATTTTAACTGTAGAAAAATTTCTAATAAAAACTATAATGGTGCATTACGTGGACGGTTCCTTTTCATCAACTCAACCAGTTTTGTGGCGACATCCAAATCTGGAATTGTAGCTAGCCGAGCTTCAGATTGCTTGCAAAATGCTAAAGCTTCTTGCCATGTAACCCTTGCATGATATAAAAAATATCGGCGACTACTGATAACAATTTCACCTGTTACTTCCGGAAATTTGTTTACAGAACCACTGACACCTAACAGAAATAATTATTAAAAAAGATAATAACTAGTGAATTTAAGCATAATATAGTGTACTTTCTTCACATATAAAAGGTCTATAGAGACCGCACTTCAGATCTACAAAAATAGGATCCCGATGATTTTTCCTGTCAAGGGACAAACAGTTTTTTCCTCGTTTGGTGGGATAATTTAACCAAGGAGGAAAATTATTGTGTGGTGGCGCAATGGATTTTGTAATTGGAACCCATTGCCATGTGTCTTTTGAAAATCGACCTCCAATCCATACATCTTCAAACCCTTTAAATATTGGTTTCATTAGAAACTGTAAATCTGTGACATTACAGTGACTCATTTTAACTTAAATAGCTTTAATAATAAAATTATACTTTATAAAGCTCCTAGTAGCACTGTTTAATTTTATTTATACAGGTACCAACCGGTTTTTGTTTGTGATAATGCATCTGCAAGGAATTTGGCACGTTCCATGGTGTTAACTACTGCTAGCCTGGAACGTGTTGCTTGGCAAATCGTATGGGCCTCTGCCCAGTTTGCGCTTTTACTATAAAATACAAAATAATAATCTCCAAATTTAAATCTTTCCACTAAAACCTCCATTTTGTGGGGTTCTAGAATTAAAAGTATTACTATTTGCAAGATCATATTCTAATAAGATGAAAACTTACGTCTGTCATAGGAATTAACTGAAACAAATCCACAAAATAGAACAAAAAATGTTTTGTCCATATTTATAGTACTTAAAGCTGTTACAATGTTACTTCGGCATACTAAAATACTGCAAGATACGCGTTACATTGGTACTAGGTACCCACACAGAACAATGAAGTTTAATACAATATTTTCTTTGAACGTACAAAATAGCAACTAACCTATTTTATGATTATTAAATTACATATGTATTACATCAATAAATTAGACTAAACTTGTCATTTACAGCATATACAGGGTGTTTATTAAACATGCGGTCCATACGCCCTGGACTATTCTAAGAATATTTTGTCCTTTGATGATTTTTGAAAAGCCGCTTTGTTTCGAAGATACAGGGCGAGAAAAATTTTCGACAAAACCAATTTTCATATTTTTCAAATTATTAATCCAGCTGAAATAAAAGTATGGCGTACTACACTAGGCTTACCGAGTATAAAAATTTTTTAAAAATGCGTTGTCATCTTTTAACAACATTCCGATTACTAAGAACGGCTGTTTTATCCACTAACAGCTGGCAAGTGCAGACATTGAAAAGAAAATCAGTTTAAACGTGGATTTCATTTGAATATTTCTCGTGATTGATCATTTTGTATGTGTCGAATTTGCTGAAACTGATTGATGTTTGGCTGTTTGACATGTATTTTCTGTCTTTAATACTTAAACTTTTGTTAGTGAAGTCATCTATCATGAATCGCTATACGAACGCCGAGATGACTGACATGCATTTCATTTATGGACTTGCTGATGGCAATTCATTACAAGCTAGGCGGTTGTACATTGAACGATATCCTGACCGTAATATTCCTGATAGAAAAACCTTCCAAAGTATTCATCAACGTCTTCATGAAACAGGCACATTGAAACGAAGTGGAGAACCAGGAAGGCCAATGACAGTAAGAACGGAAGAAGTAGAAGAGAATGTGCTCGACATGATAGAGGAAGATCCAGGCCTAATTCTACTCGAAAAATGCAAATACGTTGAAAGTAAGTAATGGGACTGTTTGGAAAATTCTTAGGGACTATTTGTTTTACCCATACCACATACAACGCGTTCAGCCACTTCTTCCTGTTGATTTTCCTCCACGTGTTGCATTCTGTCAAAGGTTTTACACACATTGGTTCAAATCCCTCAACTACTGACGCTGATTCTTTTTACCGATGAAGCGAATTTCTCAAGAAATGCAATAAGGAATTTTCACAATAACCATGTGTGGGCTGAAGAAAATCCACATGAGGTACTTGCAGATCGTTTTCAACATCAGTTCTCGTTGAACGTTTGGGTTGGAATTTTGGGTGACTGGCTAATTGGACCGGTATTTCTACCAGGCAGACTTACCAGCGAGGTGTATCGCAACTTTTGGAACAGACTCTACCTGAGTTTCTGGAGGATGTACCATTAGCAACAAGAAATGCAATGTGGTTTATGCACGATGGTGCACCAGCGCATTTTAGTGTGGTGGCTCGTGAGTTCTTAACAGTAACATTCGGATATCGCTGGATTGGTCAAGGTGGACTTCACTTATGGCCTGCTCGATCCCCGGACTTAAACCCCCTGGATTATTTCCTATGGGGTTATCTGAAGTCATTAGTTTATTCTACTCCAGTGGAAAATCTGGAAGATTTAAGAAATCGGATAATTGCTGGGTGTAACTCAGTAAGAAACGACCCTGGTGTTTTTGAAAGAGTTCGGCAGTCAATGAGGAGAAGATTGGATTCTTGCATCGTAGCTGGAGGTAGTTATTTTCAACAGTTCTTGTAGATTAAGAAGCTTTACATGTAATTTTTGGTAAAAATGTTATTGTAGTAAATTGTTTTCGCCCTGTATCTTCGAAACAAAGCGGCTTTTCAAAAATCATCAAAGGATAAAATATTCTTAGAATAGTCCAAGGAATAACCCTTTAAATTTTTGCCGGATATTTAATAAACACCCTGTATATTTACAAATACTTAATAATAAAGAATACAATACATATTCAACAATAAACAATTTTTCATTGATGGTAGTTGCAATCCTAATGTTTAAAGATATTATACATGCTTTAAAAACAGATTTGTGTAATGAATTTTGTAAAGTAGATTGCAAATAGAAATTTATTAATAACAGTGGCATAGAAAGAGTTTGATACTGGAGTGAATGCAATATTCAAAAGGTAAAAAATATATTATTACTCAGTACGTCAGTACCCTGACGAGTGTTGATGGATATGTAAGTGTTACTAATTTAAGCGATTGGAGAACCCTATGGGGTTTAATTCTACTACCTTTTTACTTTCCCATACCTTATAGGTATAGGGTAAGTATTGAATTCATGAAAATTTTCGAAATCGAGATTTTAACGGAAATATCCGTTTTGGGTATCTAGGAACCCAAAAAAGTGGTTTTTAAAAAATGTCCGTCTGTGGGTGGGTATGTACGTATGTACGTACGTACGTATGTACGTACGTATGTGACGCTCCTACAGCCGAAAGTATTGCTCCGATTTTGATGCGCTTTGGAATGCGGGGGTGTATCGAAAATTCATCGAAAAAATAAGCTTTTCAAAAA